>JAPQRQ010036324.1:0-12547 GCA_037367365.1 Apogon talboti | reverse complement strand
TCCAGGTGTGCTGGAAGAGGGAAATATCTAAAACGTGCAGGACACCGGCCCTCGAGGACTGGAGTTCGACACCTGTGTCCTATAGTATCTGATTTATCTTACAACGCTAATGATAAAGCTGACTCTGTGCATTTGGTAATCTTTGTGGGGTCATTCACATGCGCTATTTGAAACTTACACAACCATCTAGTCCTGGACTTATTGTCCCAGAGGCGGCCAGCAGGTCAGTTGTCCAACACCCAAGTTGCCAACAAACCAGAAAAACCCTCACAGAGATCCTAACACAGTCTGCTGTAACAGGTCGATGGTAGCTGTCCTACAGGCTCAGCCAGTCTGTGACAGCAGTTTACATGAAGGCAGCTACAAACTCTGTCAGAAAAAGGCTTCAATGGATGCAATGGATGTTGTTTTCAATGTGACATGTACTGTGACAAAAAACATACTACCATATTGCAAAGAGACAAAAAATCATGCACATCATACAAATATGTGCAACAGGTCAGTGCATGTGCTCACTGCTGCTGTTATGAGACACAACAGTACCAGCTCCTATTTGGTATCTGTTTTGATCCACAGATAAACTTCATTCACATTCTCTCAGAGTCAGTTTGGCACAGCTTGGAAGAATTCATAAATAGTTGGAGGATGTGGTATTGATAATGAGAATGTTTGTCAAGCTAATGCATGGCTCACACTTGTTTTTGTCATTAACACGTTTTTAATATGAATGAAATTACTGTGTGAGTGTTCAACGATTAGCATCTTTGCTGTTTTGAAACAGAAACATCTTTGCCCCATTGTACTTATTTCAGCTCATAAAGAACATCAAAAGAAAAAAAACATCAGTAATTTGTATTTATGAAATGTAAATATTCAGCAACTTACTTGTACTTTGATACTAGAACAGATTCTTACCATACCAAAGTGAGTTCAATTAATTAATGGCTACAGTATATCTTTCTTTTACTTAACAGCCTATGGTGTAGGCTACACTCCGAAGCAGTAGGTGGAAGTAGAGCATCCACTACTGCCATTAAAAAGCAAAAGAAGAAGAACCATCAACACACTCAGAGGAACAAGAAGAAGAAGAAGAAAAAAAGGGAAAAGGGGCGGGGTTATGTTGGAGCCAAATTCCCTGAAAGGGGTTTTCGTTGTTTGCAGTTAAAAGCAAGATCGGGAATTAAAACTGCTCAAGACTGTATTTGTCTACAAAAAGGCTACAAATACCAAGGAGAGGTAAACACTCGAGTACACGGATAGACATTAAACGCTGCCTTTTTTTCTGTGGAGGTAGCCAGTTAGCATGTAGCTTTGTGGTTACTGTAAGCAATTAACGCTAGCACCGCTAAGTTTAGCGTCTGCAAAAAAATACCGTTACCATTTTTAAGCATCTGCCTGACTGTCCTGCTTTGTTTTGGTGTTCCTTGTTTTATTTTGTTTATGCGCAAATAAAACCGGCGTGTTTCAGTTAGTTATGACAGACTTCCACCGATATGGCTAGCGCAAAGTAGAAAAGTGTATTGTAGTGAGTCACAGCTGGCTAGCTCCTGTTGATGTTTTGTGCTTTCCTCCATGTTGTTCTTTCAGTTGCGATCATCTGTCATGTTGACAGTTGTCTGCTAATGAAATTAACACGTCGTTATTAACGCTGTTAGTGTACTTACATCTGCCAACCTGCTTAATCGCTGAGTAGATATGCGTACATGTAGCTAGAGGTGTTTTAGGGGGCCTTCTGCAGGAAAAACCTGCACCTCTATTTCACTAAAATACATGATGGAAACATGCACTTCATCAATAGGGTCCTAAATGTTTCACCAGCTGTCATCTCATCTACAGTATGTCAAAAGTGCCCGATCATTTAAGACCCTATAAGCGGACAGTTTGTAATGAGAGCAACAGTTTGGATTTTGTAAGTTTGTTTAAGGTTGCTAATTGTTCATAAATCACTTTTAATGTGTGGGTGTCAGATGCATCAAATCGATGTTCAACAGGTCATCCTTAGATATTTACTACTTATAATATTTAAGTTAAGAAAACACTGTCTTTACTGTGTTGAAATGTCAGTAGTACTGTGTTTTGGTGTTTGCAGCAGTCATCATGGATTCAGGAGAAGACCAAAACAACACAGGCACCACCAATGGAAACGCCCAGGCGAGTGGGAACTCCCGCACAACCCAGATAGCCCACATGTCCTTGTATGAGAGACAAGCTGTGCAGGCAAGTGTTCACTTTGAAATTAAGTAATGAATTGATGTGACAAAAGACTAGTATTTGACTTTTTTTTTCAAATTTATTGCCATGTCATCCATGTGTTATGGATTAATTATTTTAAGGGTTTATGTGTTTGTTTAGGCTCTCCAAGCACTTCAAAGACAGCCAAATGCAGCTCAGTACTTCCAGCAACTCATGCTGCAGCAGCAGATCAGTAGTGCCCAACTGCATAATCTGGCTGCAGTGCAACAGGTAACCAGAGTTATGAGAAATAACATACAGGTATTGTGAATATACTAGAAGTGAAAGAATAACATCCCATTGATTTTGTGTCTTTTTCAAACAGGCAACTCTTGCAGCCAGTCGCCAGTCTAATACCCCAAGTAACAGCATGTCACAGGCAGCCACCACTGTAATATTTTTATATTCATTGTTGTTTAATGTTTCAGTGACATTACTACATTTTAAATATACAAAATAAAAAACATCAAATTTTCTGTCTCTCACAGGTCAACCTTAGCACCACATCTGCAGGAGGGACTATGACCAATCCTCGTCCCCATGGTCCAGCCACTTCTGCAGCAACAACTGCTCTCAATCAGTCAGTGTTGCTGGGTGGGAACTCACCTGGACAAGGACAGATGTATCTGAGAGTGAGTTACAACTGTCTCAGTGTTTAAATATAGTGCATATTCTGATTTGTTTTTAAGACTCTCTTGATCTCTAAGTGCATGTACAGTTAAAATAAGTTGACAAATTGTTCTTCTCCTGTAGGTAAACCGCTCTCTCAGGGCTCCTCTCGCCTCTCAGTTCATCTTCATGCCTGGTGGTACAGCAACAGCTACTGTAGCAACTGTTGCTCAAACTCAGCCTGCACAGCAACAACAACAGCAGCAGCAGCAGCAGCAGCATGAAGTTGCATCCGCCAATGCCAGCACCCAGTCTGACAATGACCAGGTTTGTACAGCCACCTACTTTTATTATAAAATATGAGAATTGAAATTTGAAGTCTTCACACATAAGCAGTAAAGATGGACTGATTCTTGCCTGTCTTGGCCACATCTATTTTTAGAGAAGTCTGATCTGTTCATTCTGATATCAATCTATTTTATTGACAGCATACACAAATATATTTGTAATTTTTTCTTAAATTCAAAACCGCACCTTCTGTCACTAAGAAAATCTCTGAGTAAAGCACTGCAAAATCCACACTGTCCACAATGTCACAGTAGCAGGTGAGGGAGGTTACTGGCACTGACGCAGACAAGGGGGAGCACAGTCCAAGAACATGCAGTGAGTGTGAATGTCAGCCCAGTTTAACAGCCTGGCATCAAAGCTACAGAGATGTGTGATGTTTACTTAGCAAGTCAGCTCTAATAATTTTGGACTTTATGTCTACTTCACTCTGAAGAATTCCCATGTGGAAGATATGCTTGTACGTGTATGTGCAGGGCTTCCTTGTAAATCTGACTTGCATAGAATCAGATAAATATGTTTGGCAATCACCTGCCAATACGGACAATGAAACATATTTATCACGAGAAGAGTTTTTGAGTTTTTTAAGTTTTCATAAATGCATTTCATGCACGGTAAAATCCAGCTGTCTTTTCATTTTAGGTGCAAAACCTCGCCCTCCACCACGCTTCCACTACCAGAACAGTCGCAGTCAAGTCTGAGCTTCCAGAGAGGAAAGATGCCACCAGCTTTCCCATCAGCCAGCAGCAGCAGCAAACGTTCTCCCAGACAGCTCAGCAGCAAGTACAACCACAACAGCAACAACAAATGGCCAAACCGTTCACCCAGCAGTCGACTGCCAATATGTCTGTAAAGACCGGAAACCAGGCCACCATGGCAGTTACTCCAGCTGTCTCTGTAGCTCCTTCCTCCACCTCATCTACAGCACTCCCTCTCTCCCAGCTGCTCCTGTCCCCCTCTGCTGCCCCTGTGATCCTGGTACCCACATCCAATGTTCCTACCTCCACCCAGGGCTACCCCATTGGCTCAGTGACACCAAAAGCCAATGTGAACACACAGACTCTGGTGGTGCAGCCCCTGCAACAGGCCAGTGCTACCACAGACAAAGGCCCTGTCCCTATCCAGCCCAAGACAGCTCAGGGACACCGCTTACCCGTGCAGCTGCCACCTCGACACCCTCCTCCCATACTCCCAGCACCACCGAGCAGTAGCCAGGCCACCACCGGGGGACACAATCCTCCCCACATCCCCGTGCAGCTCGTGGGAGCCAGGCAGAATGTAGCAGGAAGTGCACAGGCTGTAGCATTGGCACAGACACGAGTCCATGAACATACAACGGGTGGGAATATTAGCACAACCTCCAACAATGGCACCACCAATATGGTAAGATGAACCACTGCACTAATACGTGTTGGATTTTCTATTTCTAGGTTCTTTTACAGTAATTTTTCTTAATTAGTTTTTAAGTTGGTTTGGTTCATTAGTTTAGTTTTCATTAGTTTCTGTGTTGTGCTGTCTCTTAACTTGGCAGTGTTGGCCATGTTTGTCTTCTAGTCTGTCAGATTTGAGACTTTTTTCCCCTTGAGAATTGTTTCATATATTCTATAATTTTTTACAAAATGGTACATGGCATTATTTAAGATACAGTATTCAGATAAATGGGACTCTGTCTGTTCCTGCCATGATGTGTGGATGGAGGTACTGTCATATACTACAGTTAAAAAATATGATATCCACACAAAGTGCAACACTTATAATGGGTTTTCACTAGGTTTGGTGGCTTAGGAACTGCATTCTTACAAAGTTTGTGGAAGATTTAGGCATACATAAGCACAAGAAAACTTTGTTATACGATAAACTTGTGTAGTTTTTGGTTTAGGTGGTGAACAAAATGGCTTGTGTTAATGTATGACATAAGTTGACAAAGATGAAAACTAAAGAGATTTTCACTATATTTTTGTATTATTTATTTAAGTTATCATTTTCTTTTCTAATGTTTTGTTTTTATTATTTGCACCCTCCTCTCTTTATTTGGTTTTTGGTAACCATGTTAACCTTGGTGACAGCAGGCATTGCTTTGCCTCAGTGTAAAGATAAACATCAGTACAGAAGGAATTGTTACCTGCATGTTTTATCTTTGCAGACAAAGCCTGCTGTTGGTTCTCTGAAGAGAAAATCAGACTGTGATGCATCAAATGAGATGGCATCTGAATCTGTAGACTCTGTGCCAATGAAGGATTCGGCTCCTCCTTTATCTCCTGCTCCAACAAAGGACTCAGGTATATAAAAAAAGAACACCAGTGTTTTAGCAGCAGTAAGAAAAAACACAGCTTTCACTCTGGAAGAGTAATTAAAAACGTGGGTTCCTGTTTCTTTCTCCCCCAGCTCCTCCTGCAGCCGCTGCCTTTTCATCTCCTCCCACCTTGTCCTTGCCTTTGCCCTTGTCGAGAGTCGGACACGGGGACAAAGACAGGGCTCCTGTCCCCCAGGCCGTGGTCAAGCCTCAAGTCCTGACACATCTCATTGAGGGTTTTGTGATCCAAGAGGGAGCTGAGCCATTCCCTGTAAGTTCCCCTCCGTATAAAACACATTTTTACTGTAAATCAAAGCTTCTATGTATGTGACAATGCCTTTGTGCTTTGCTGTGATTTATTAAATATTTGCTGTTTGATGTGACAGGTTGCTGGTCTCCTCAAAGACAGAGATTTTGCACTTGTTGGCCGTTCAGAGAATGGACCTCCATGTAAGTGGTTTAATTTCATTTAACATATTTTTTTAGAATGGTTATATTTGAAACAATATAGTCTATATGGCAAATATTAAATTAATAATAATACTTTATTAATATGTTAAATACAGTTTTAAATTAATTTCTGATTTATGTTAAATCCTTTTTATCCAGTGCTAAAGTGCGAGTATTGTGGAAGCCTTGCACCTGCCAGCCAGTTCAGAGGAACAAAGAGATTCTGCTCAAATACCTGTGCCAAGAGGTACGCATTCCCTTAGCGCCCACAGCTACATCATTACTTTGAACATTTTCACTTGACAGCTTTTTACTGATATATACTGTTTAGTTTCAGCTGTACTTTTGTTCCTACAGGTATAATGTGAGCTGCAGCCAGCACTTCAAAACGAGCAGAGGGAGAAGTGGTGCAGGACTGGCATCTCCTCCAGGTCCCACTGAGAGCGCTGTGAGGCGCCGGGGCACTCCTCGCAGGAGCAGCTCTGAGATCAGCTGTAATAAAATACCAAGCAGGCATCTACCTGTCAAGGTAATGTCTGTCTGAAGGACAAGACGGCAGTTTTCTTAATATAAAAACATCTGTTATCCCATTGTTTCTTTCAACATTTAGAATTTTATTTTCATCAAACAAAAGAATCATATCATTTTGTCTTGATTTAAAATATTTTTGCAAATGTAAAGAAAATTAAAACATAATAGGTACTTTGCAAAAATCCTTTTCAGCTTTACTTGAGACATGAACATATGCAGAGGATATCAATATGAATGTTAATATGTTAAACACAAACAGAGAGAATACTTAATAAAAAAATCAAGGAGAAGCTGTTTTTATTTTAAGCATATAAAGCTAGAAGGACAAACCGCTGCCATGGGAGCTAAGTTCCCTACCACATGTCATATAGAACAAAGTCGAAATCTGATATGAAAAAAGTGAAGTTGTCCAAATCCTATTGGACTGCAAAGAGACAAATGGTGATGGAGGTAATGACTACAGGCCTTAGATAAATATCTTACATAAAATACCAAGTGATACCAGGATGCAAACATGGAATACACTCAGGCTTAAACCAGAACAGGAAAAGACAGTATAAATAATTTTTAACGTAAGTTAATACATCCTTTTCTAATGAAAGAATACTAACATTTTTCAAGAAATGTTGCCATTCGGAGTGTGATTTGTGAGATAGTGCAATAAATGATAGAGTGCATTGTTAAATGATAAACTTCTGTTGTTGCATGTTGTATATAATAATTTCACTCAGCCCTAGTCTTGCACGTGTCCCATTTGTTCCAAGAATCTGATAACGCTGATTTATACCACAGAACTCCAGTGGTCTTTTGTATTAAAAGTTTTTAAAAACACATGAAATGCAGCTGTAGTTTTTCTTTTCTCTTTCTCTATAGTGTCACTCTGAGTCCAGTCGATCAGAGGAAGCATCCAGCGATGGAGAAGAGGACGATTCTCCCTCTTTGTCTCCGAGCTCCTCACACTCCTGTTCACGAGCGGATCACAGCGCTCCTCCGTCGGACAGCTCCGCCCCCGGCAGCCTGCCACTGGAGGCAGGGAACTTCCTCTCATCGACCCCTGCACAGTGGAGTGTGGAAGAAGTGTGCAGGTTTATCTCTTCACTCCAAGGTCAGTGCTCATTGATGTGGGCTCATTGCAGAGTTGTAAGCGTGTGCCTCACCGCTCCGGGTGCTGACTGTGTTTGTGTCGTGTCCAGGCTGCGAGGAGCTGGCCGCTCAGTTTCTGTCACAGGAGATAGACGGACAGGCTCTGCTGCTCCTGCGAGAGGATCATCTCATTTCCACTATGAACATCAAGCTGGGACCTGCTCTCAAGATCTGCGCCTCCATCAACAGCCTGCGTGAGTGATGCAGGCCAGTGGGTCTGTATCTCACTGAGGACTTCTCACTGGAATCAGCATTTGGTTCGTTTATTCGTCAGAAGTTCATATGTAAGACTGATTTAAGAGGAGAGTGTGTGGATGTTTTTACATTACAATGATGCATGTGGAGACATGCAGACGGACAGTTATTTTTGATTTTTGGACAGTGAATGTGCAGAAAAAGACCAGTTTGTTTTTTTTTATATGCATAATGTACGAGTGGTGAGCATTGACAGTCAGTAGCAAGATGTAATAGTGTTTGTCACCGTCAGTAGAGCCTGCAGTAATCAGCGCTAGGTTTTCACACTAGGACAGTTCACTTGTTGGGTCAAAAAAGAAATGTTGCCTTCTTACTGTATTTCAAATGGTGCTTTAACTTTGGTTGTATGATTCAGAGTGATGTCAACAACAACAGTCCATTTAAATATTTCTTCTAGTAGTTTTTTTCCTACCATAGATGTTAAATCCAGGTTGCAATCATGTAGAGCAAATGACACTCAAAAGCCTGGTGTTTTAATTAGTTAATTTTACCAGTTATTATTAAAGTTTAGTTTTGTATCTTTTCCATTTTGTACTACAATCAAAGTTATTTTTTCATGGATACAATATAGTTTTAGTAGCTTTAATCAACCTAACTACCTGAAAATAGGTATTCCTCATGGTTTGCTCTTGTAAGGGCTGAGTGGAAGTGCTCTGTGTACATGTATGCAGTACTGCCAATAAACAATACCTGTTACTGGAAGGCCTGGTTTACTTTGACTGCCTGCAACTTTCTTCTATAAGCAAAATGCCTTACCAAATTTGGGTCACTAATAAAGATGTTTTAAAACAGACAAAAGTGGTAGTTGACTATAGTTTAAGATACAATATTGGGTCAAAATATGAAGTTATATGAATCAATGAGAGAATGTGTATGATTCACAAGAAATATTTGTCTCTGAGCTACAGGTTGTACATCAAAACACAGAATACATTCACTTTTCAGATTCCTTCTAGTATAAAATGTATATATCTACTATATAAATATCTGTAAAACTACATATATGCAATAATATCATTTAATATCTTTAAAAAAAATGCCAACCAGAACTTATCATTTGTTTTCCAATTCACCTAATCAGGATTTAACATTTAGTACATTTTTTCTCTTCTAATAATAATCATCACAATTATTCATTACTTAGACTGAGACTATAGTCCAGTTTCAATTTTGGGTCTAATTTAATATTTGGGACATTCCATTTATCGTATGTAATGTGCAGATGAACACATGTATTTGGTTGGTCATTAATAAATGACTCATTACATTTTCAGAAGAATGCACTGAAAAATCAGTACAGAAGGATTTCAGACGGTTCATTACAAAGTGGCAGATTTTTTGCCAAATTTTTACATAATTTTTAGTACCATTGACCACCACGGCTGCTGTGTGTTAGCACATAGAACAAATTTCCCTACAGGCATAATAAGTGAGTTAACTTTTAACGTTTATGTTTTTAATATGTTCCTACATTTCTCTGTTGGCATCCAGTTGGAAATGACAAGCTCAGCGTGGCTTTGTGATGATTTCTTCCTTTAATTTACATTTGAGTTGTGTAAACAGCATCTGTTTAGCATAGCAATGATCAATAATTGTGTGCTTAATCATAAACACTCTCCCTAATATAAAACCATAAATAGGTCATAACATATATTAATATACATTGGCGCTGGATTATCAACAAGATTTGTAAACCATCATAGATGAACAGTGTTAACTACAGGTTCAGGATGCAGCCGCTGTACCTCAGTCAAGTTTACATGTCTAAGTCCTTAACAAGACTTTAAAAATCCATATAAAGAGAAGTAAACATAATGCCTTTTTATAATAAAAATAAATCCCAGAATTAAACACCTTATTTAGCACATTCTTAGCTGTTCAAGTGGTGTGAACTTGAATAATGTGTAGAGAAAAAACTCCAGCTGTAATGTCCAACGTGCTCATTATGGGAATTTTGAGCCCTTGATTTACCTGTAGACATTGTGCTGTTGTGTAAAGTGCACCACGGGGTATTTAAGTACTTTTTTCTGGCACATGCAGGGTTTAGAAGACAGTGTAGCTGTTGGTCTCCCCGTATCCTGCCTCCTGCAGGTACTGCTCAATGTTAACTGTCCCAGACGCCTTGATCAGTTTGTCGGAGGCGCTTTTCTCTCCTGAGATGAGTTTGCGGGTCACTTCTGCCAAAGAGGGTCGATCTGTCTCTTTCCACTGGCAGCAACTCTTAATGAGAGAGTATCTGAAGGAGGGAGGGGTGTTAAAGACAGAACTGTGTACTCATGTGTTTACTGCAGGTTTGTCTGCGTGGTATCTGGGTACTTACAGTGTGTTGGAGCAGTGTGAAGGTTTCTTCAAACTTTTCCCTCGTTGATGAAACTGCATCAACTCATTGACTAAGATTTCTGCAAATGGAGCTTCACCTAAAGCAAAAAAAAATACAAAATATATATGCACATGTATAGTTTATCAGTGTTGGGGAAACCATTTCAAGAGCAAAGTTTTGATTATTAATGATTACACATCATACTGGACATTAGTTCAGACTGGTTTGAGCAAAAATGATAAAGTTGACAGAATGTGTCTGACATATGACTGTCTGCGTTATTTGAATACAGTCACTTTGCAGATGCCTTTCAGTGTAAAATTTTTAATAAATCTATATAAATATCCGCAAAACCATATGTATGCAGTAACATCATCTAATATTGCAAAACACCAGCCAACCAGTACTTTAATTATTTGTTTTTCACCTTGTCAGTGTGTAATATTTAACTCATTTTAAATTATAGACCAGTGTAATCTGCCTCTTCTAATAATACAGAGCCTGAACACAGTGTAATACATTTTCTCACTTTACAAAATGTCATGGACATTTTCAGTGACTGAGTTTGGGTGTATTTTTAAGATACATATTTCTGCAACTGGAGCGTCACCTAGAGGGGAAAAATATAAAATATATATGCACTTATATTTTTTATCAGTGTTGGGGAAACCATTTCAAGAGCCTAGTTTTGTATATTAATAATTATACCACAGTGGATTTTGGTTCAGGCTACTTTGTGCAAAAATGATAAAGTTGACAAATGACAAAATGTAATGCAAGTAGAGTCAAATTCCAGCAAAACATACAAAAATAAGTTATTTCACATATTATTCAGGTGTAATTTTAAAAACACAAACTACTGTATATAAATAACACCCCAGATAAAAAGAAAATAGCAAGAAAAATATAATTGGTTTTTCTCAATGTATTATACACATCACCATCATTCATCAGTAACTTTGTGTCGTCCCTCTCATAATTTGAGCCTTTTCCTCTCTGTCCTCTCGCTTGCTTTTTTTTTTTGCAGGTATCTCTGCTTCTGCAGTTTTTCATTGTGAACTGATGTTTGCCTGTTCCGTTTTGTGTTCTTCATTGTTCTTTTATCTGTTTGTTTTTCCTCCTCAGTCACATTAGGCTTACTCCTGGAGGATTCATTGGGTTTCCACTCTGTTCAGTCTTTTTATGGCCTTGATCTGATTTGTTAAGTGCCTTGAGATAATCATATACACTATTGCCCGTAAAGTTGGATTAAGAAAAGGTAACATAATTTTATTACAACTTTATGGGCAATAGTTATAATTGGCAAAAAATAAAGTTGTATTGAACTGAGTTGAACTGAATCTTTAAAAATATCTGTTATCTTGCCTTTCAGTTTTCTATTATCTGACTATCTGTCCAATCTTAATGACTAAAACTTGTGTAATTTGCACCTTTTTTGATATCTTAAAGTCTGGAGGCTGTGGCTGCCTGACCATGTGGATGAAAGACAGTTGAATTACAGCAAAGAAACAATAGTAAAATACAAAGTCAAATCATTCCTCTACTTTTATGGCCCAAAATTTGTAGTTTACATAGTTACACACATCAAATCAACCAGAAGTTACCAAAGTTAACTAGTAGTTAACCACATAAACTATAGCAAAAAATAGTTTCAGGACTTGCATCACTGTGTGAATAATCAATAATGTAATGTACTTAAATACATGTCGGTCACAACTCATCAATTAATTTCACTCTTTTCACTTTATAGACAAATATATTCACTTCTGTAATTAGTCCTCCTGTTTATGATTAATGTTCTTTAAAGTTAAACAAGTCCACTTACCCAGTGTTGCCATTTCATACAATAAGACTCCAAATGACCAGCTAGAAAGGACCAGACAGAAGTCAACGTCATTTAAAGCCGTTCACCCAGTAGTAGTGTAGAAGAGTCTTTATAATATATTTATAACACTGTAGGACCAGTACAGAATATCACTAAATCAATGATGCATATGACTCATTATAAATTAAACTGGAGGTAGAAATACTCACATGTCGCTGCTCGGACTGGCAGATCGTTTGGCCAGCAGTTCGGGGGCCTGCCATTTCTTCATACTGGGATCGTCTCTCTGAGTGGTCTGCTGGTCTTTCCTGGTGTAGACTCCGTGCAGCCCCCAAAGTTTGGCTGTAAACTCCTTACTGACCAGTACACTGCGGGCACGGATGTTCCCATGGAGGAGGTCTTTGCTGTGTAAAAACTCCTGATTCACCAATGGGAAAGGTCATTAAAACCAAATGGGGGACAGTAGTTTAACCCTCCTGTTATGTTACAGGTCAAATTGACCCGGGTTAAAGTTTGAAGATCTAGGAAAAGTAGTTAAAAGTAT
>JAPQRQ010036323.1:0-12549 GCA_037367365.1 Apogon talboti | reverse complement strand
GGTGGAAGTGGCTGGGGAGAGGGCTGTTTGGGCCCCTCTGCTGAGGCTGCTGCCCCCGCGACCCGGACCCGGATAAGTGGGAGACGACGAGTACGAGTACGAGTTCTCTTGTTAAAAGACTTAAAGTTTCTTTAGTAGAAAGCACAAAAAACAGCTTTGACATCCATAGCTAATATCAGAGCTAACAAGATAAGATATGACTTTATTTATCCCACTGTAGGGGAAATTTCACAGTTAACAGTAGCAACATACAACAATCCAGTGCAGAGAAAAAGACAGGTAGAAAAACATCACAAACGTGTGAAAAATTAAAAATATAAAGAGAAAAATAAGAAATTTGGTATTGTACTGTCCAGAGGCGTTGCAAGGGTCCCCTGGGGCCCCAAGCAACAAGTGACAGGGGTGAGAATAGAATTTGCCACAGACCAAAATGTGTGTGTGTGTGTGTGTGTGTGTGTGTGTGTGTGTGTGTGTGTATATACGTATATATATGTATTAGAGCACACATAAGCATTTCCAATATGAACATTAAATGTGCATTAGAAATTCAGATTGAAAATCCAGTAATAGAGCAATGAAAAGTTAAATTTAAGCAGAATAATAAAAAATAAATAAATGACAAAATAACTAAAAATGTACCTATAGATTCACACAGCATCTATCAGCGTCTATAGTTAGCACATCCAACAGTGCACATCAACATTTTTTCACGTTTTTCACGTTTCACATTTTTTTTTCACGGTGTAAACATTAAATTTGCAGTTTAAAAATGCAATGCAATTAAAATCCAGCATTAAAACAAAACAGTTATTACAAACCACAATAATAAAATAATATACAAAGTATTAACAAAAATGTGCACAGGTTCACACAGTGCAACGTCTACAGTTGACACAAATTATATGGTGAGGATGATCTGATATTAGTCTGGTGGCAGTTGTAGCTTCATGATGAGATTTTTCTTCATTAGTGGATGCTGCCTGAGCTAAAATAAATAAAAAAAATACCACACATAATTATTACAAAAAAGGCCATAGTGTCTGTGGTAAGATTACAAGTTAATATTTAAACACCTAAAATATCATACCTGGTTTGGGCCCATGTGGTGGTGTTCTCTCCTCCTGGTCAACAGAGTCAGGACAAGGAATGGTTCTTATTACAGTACTGGTTGAAACTGACTGAAGGATACACTCGTGATTGGGGCTGTAGTACTGGAGGCAGTAGTACAGGTAGCAGTACTGTGTGTAGATGCAGACTGAGCTACAGACAAACATAAACAGAACATGACATATAATGTCAAACAACATCTTTGAAAGTTAAAACATAGTGAAGGTCAGAATCATTAACTTAGAAGTTGCATGTTCCGGGTTTGATGAAGGTGCTGTAACACCTTTAGGTGCAAAAAACCCTCTTAGTGATCCTGAGCAAAAGAAAAAATGAAATAATATAGTTTAGTTATATAGATGATAGAACATGATGAGACACATGACTCTTTTATAACATACTGACACTGTTATGGTACTTACTGTTAAAACAAATTCAACTTATGCAAGTAAAAATTCAATATTATTTGCACTTATTTTGCCTTAATAAACAAAAAATTGTTGAATGTATAGCATTACTTCATGTTTTTTTTCCATTATTATAAAACACCAGGCGTACTTAACTTGACAAATGGACAATATTAAAAATATACACAGACCTTTACATAGGCCTGGCCTACTACTGACTGACTGCACAGTGCATACACACACAAACTTATACTGCAATTACTTAGTTGGGATAATGAAACATTCTTGCAAAAAGTGAATAATTTAGCATATTCTATTAGCTTGGCTGTTTGGTCATTTTAAACACTCATTTTGTAAAAGAAAAAGTGCCGTTCAAAACGACATATTTATTTACCCTACAAAATGCTAGCATGTTGATGCTGTTAGCATGGCTAACAAGTTACTGTAGTTACAAAAAGTCATAGCAGCTAGTTGAGAGACAGTCAGACACACCTAAAACAACAGTTACTCAACACTGTCTTGCTTTCTTTTCTCCTCTTCCTCCTTTTATTCTGTCTTTTTTTGTTTCCAGAAGGATAACTTCTATTCATTTTGTCGGAGAAGGTGCAGCCACAGCAACTCATGTTTGTTTACATAAAATGACGCCACACGCAGCTTGTACGCTCTCTCTCTCTCTCTCTCTCTCTCTCTCTCTCTCTCTCTCTGATGGAGAGAGGCGATTTTGACTTAGGGGGCCCCTTCAGGGAATTTGAGACGGCCAATTGTTATCGCAACTTGTCACTGCTGCTGTGTAGTAAATTTATTCTGTAGACTGTTTGTGTCAAATCCGTTGATTCTCTGGGGGCCCCTGCTGGCTTGGGGGCCCCAAGCAGCTGCCTGCCTTGCCTAATGGCAAGCTGCGCCTCTGGTACTGTCAGTAGTTCAATGTCTCTGCTACAGAGCTGCTCTTTAACAGTGACGTGTCCAGGGTTACACCATCTGTTGTTCACAAACACTGCCAGATTCTCACCTTTCCTCTTAACGCTCTCCTCCACGGTCCGGTCCGCATGGATGAGGGTAAATTCATCCAGTGAAACGACAGAGTCCAATATGTGCGTGTGCAGCTATGTTTCCGTCAGGGAGATGACACTTCCCTCTCGGTACTCCCGTTGCAGCTTCATCAGCGCAAACAGCTCATTCATTTTAGTGGAGAGGGAGTGGATGTTTACCATGATTAAACATGGTAAATGTGGTTCATACATCTGTTTCCTCTTCCGGTGCTTGACACAGCTCTGCAGCCATGCCGTTTCCTCCATATTTCCACAGGAATCTGGTTTCTCTGCGTGGAGTAGTCCGGTGCAGCTGAGAGCCAGCAGATGATCACGGGTGTACACAGAATGGCTGAATGGGTCTCTCACAGCAGTCTCAAAATTTCCAGAAATCAGAAGAAAAAGTAGTGTAAAAGTTGCATGTACCTAGGTGCACAACTCCTAGGGGATTTAGTGAGAATAAAGAAAGGACTAGAAAAGTACAGATAAATACTAAAGCACATAAAAGAAGGAAATCACAAGAGACAGCTGCGGCCACTCACGCAGCGCCATATTGGATATAAATATCCAATTTAATGTCTCTTCATCATGTAAGGGGGTAAATATTTATATTCAGTGCTTAACAAATGCATTAGACCACTTTTCTCTTTTTGTCGCAGAGGTCATTCAGCATCATAAAGTGCTTTACTGCAGACTTTCATTTTCAATGAGCTCTCCACATTTTACCATTTTCAACAGGAAAAATATTATGGTAATTACCAATGCTGTTAATCTGAGGAAGCTGTGGCATAAACCATAAAACATTGGGTGGTGGTCTAATACATTTGTTAAACTCTGTGTATCACCGGTTTAACTAAAGTTAAGATCTAAAGTTATGCTCAATTAAGGTGTTTTAATGACAGATGGATGCCATCTTTCATGCCACCTTTAATCGACAACTGGGTTTGGCACTTCTGGCTCCAAAACTCCAAGATAGCAGCAACTTTCTTAATTAAAGGCAGATTTTGATATGTTTTCCATAGAGGTGCACTTGCTGTAAATGTAGCTATTGTGGGTGTTGTATTTGTGTATCTAACAGTGGTCTGTTTTCTCCCAGTCGTGCGTCCAGCTGCTCAAAGTGGCTCCTCTTCATCTTCCTCTTTCTCTGGTGCAAAGAGTAAAAAAGTAGAGGAATGTCCAGAGAGCAGCCCTGCCGGCTCTACAAAGCCCCTAAAACCACTGGCAACCCTAAAGACCTCCCTCCCACCACCACCACTTAAAGCGTCGCTGCCAGCCCCTCTGTCTGTGGGCCTGACCCCAGGGCCTGGCCCCTGCTCTGTACCCACGCCTCTACATGCTCCACCCAGGACCTCCACAACTACAGGTAACAGCAGAAAATGATTATTTTCAAATGTTCATAATATTTCTTGAGGGCTCATTTTAGTTGGTTAGTTATTAAGTAAATAAGTAAGTAAGTATACAGTGACATGCAAAGGTTTGGCCACCCCGGTTAAAATTACTGTTAATGTGAACCGTTAAGCAAGTGGAAGATGAAATTATGCTCAAAAGGCATAAAGTTACAGATGACACATTCCCCTTACATTTTAAACATAATTTTTTATTTTCATCTTTTACTTTTTCAAAATGACAGAAAAGGAAAAGGGCCTGCAGCTAAACTTTGTTCACTCTGCATAGTTAGTACCTCATAACTTAGACTTAGACTTGGACAGACTTTATTGTCATTCAAGTATGCACATAGTGTATACAGAATGAAATGTCGTTGCATTAAGCTCTGCACAGTAGTTAAGGATATATAAAAATAAATAGTATAATAAAAGTATAAAGTGCAGGGTATGTATACATCTATGGCAGTGATTAAAAATATATAGTCAGTAGTTAGGAACTCTAGAAATGTACAGCATAAAAGTATAGATAACAAGTATATACACACATATATATATATATATATATACAGCCATTTACATAATTACCACTCCACACTGAAGTGTGAGGCAGTGGGAATGGGTAGAGTGACCTTATTTACAAATTACAGTTCAGCAGTGTGACAGCCTGGGGGAAAAAGCTGTTGCAGAACCTGGTGGTCCTGCATCGAATGCTGCGGAACCTCTTTCCTGAGGCCAACAGAGAAAACAGTCCATGATGGGGGTGTGAGGGGTCCCTGCTGATGTTTTCGGCTCGGGATATGCAGCGCTTCTGTGCAATATCCTGGATGGAGGGGAGAGAGGTCCCCATGATTTTCTTCGCTGTCCACACCACCCTCCCCATATTTTTCCAATCAGAGGCGCTGCAACCTCCACACCACACAGAGATGCAGTTGTTCAGGATGGTCTCTATGGTGCTTCTATAGAATGTAGTGAGGATGGGCGGGGGCAGGTGGGCTCTCCTCATCTTACGCAGGAAATACATGCGCTGCTGTGCCCTTTCCACCAATGATGCAGAGTTTACAGACCAGGTGAAATTGTCTGTGATGTGCACCCCCAAGAACTTTGTGCTGCTGACCACCTCCACAGCCGTGTTGTTAATGATAAGTGGGGCGTGGCTGGGCTGGTTCTTTCTGAAGTCGACAATGATCTCTTTTGTCTTGTCCACGTTCAAGATCAGGCAGTTGTCTCTGCACCAGCCCATGAACCGCTCCACCTCCTCTTTGTAGGCCTGGTCTTTGTTGTATCTAATGAGGCCCACCACTGTTGTATCATCTGCAAACTTCACAATGTGGTTGGAGGCGGACTTGGGGATGCAGTCATGTGTCATCAGAGTAAACAGCAAAGGGCTCAGGACACAGCCCTGAGGGGAGCCTGTGCTGAGGGTGATGACACTGGAGGTGCTCTGTCCGACCCGCACTGACTGTGGTCTGTTAGTGAGGAAGTCCAGCAGCCAGTTACACAGGGGGGTGCTGAGGCCCAGGGTCCCAGTTTGTCTACCAGATGTTGTGGAATGATGGTATTGAATGCTGAACTGAAGTCCAGGAACTGAAGTCTCCTCCAGATGTGCAAGGCTCAGGTAAAGAGCGGAGGAGATGGCATCCTCAGTGGAGCGATTTGACCGGTAGGCAAACTGGAAGGGGGAGACTGGTGTGGGAGAGAGACTGGAGATGATGTGCTCCTTTATCAGCCTCACAAAGCACTTCATCACGATGGGAGTCAGTGCGACAGGCAGGTAATCATTGAGTGATGTGATTTGAGGTTGTGTTGGCACTGGGATGATGGTGGCAGTCTTGAAACACGATGGCACTTTGGCTTGGTCCAGCAAAGTATTAAAAATGTATGTTACAACACAAGCCAGCTGATCTGCACATTCCCTGACCACCCAGCCAGGAATGTTGTCGGGGCCTGGGGCCTTACATATGTTGACCCTCCTCTTCTGCACATTAGCTGTATCAAGACGGAGTGCCCTTTCATCCTGGTGGGGAACAACCTTCACTGCAGGAGTGCTGTTTTGTGCCTCAAACCTCCCAAAAAAGTTATTAAGTTCATTTAGGAAGGCCATGCCAGCTCCGCCTGCTGGAAGTGGGGCCATCTTGTAGTTTGTGATAGCCCGTATACCCTTCCACATATTCCTGGTGTTAGAAGCGTCCTTGAAAAAATCCTGGATTTTTTTACCATAAGCACATTTCGCTAGTCTAATAGCATGGTTCAAGTTGGCTCTCGCTGTCCTCAGAGCCTCCATGTCACCAGACTTGAAGGCTGAGTTCCGTGCCTTTAGCATTTTGTGGACTTCGTCAGTCATCCAGGGTTTTTGGTTGGCTCGGGTGCTGATGGTCTTCCAGGTACTGACATCCTCTGTGTATTTGTTAATGTAAGCTAACACAGACATGGCATACTCATCTATGTTGGTTTGTTCATCGTAGGTGGCAGCTGACTTAAACATGTCCCAGTCTGTGCACTCAAAACAGTCCGGTAATGCCTCCATAGCACCTTCAGACCACACCCTCACCTGCCTCACTGTAGGTTTTTCTCTGATCAGCAGGGGCTTGTATGCAGGAATTAGTATGACAGATAGATGGTCTGAAGAACCGAGGTGGGGGTGGGGGACTGCTCTGAATGCATCCTTAATGTTGGAGTAGGCCATGTCTAATGTGTTCTTCCCACTGGTTGCAAAACCCACATACTTGTAGAACTGTGGGAAAACTGTTTTCATGTTGGCCTGGTTGAAATCTCCAGCAACAATGAAAATGCCCTCTGTGTAAGTGGACTGCAACTCACTGATAGTCTGGTAAAGAACACTTATAGCTTCCTTTGTGTTAGCACTGGGGGGGCACGTACACAGCAGTGATGATGACAGAGGAAAACTCCCTGGGCAAGTAGAAAGGTCTCCAGATTACAGTCAAAAACTCGGTGTCTGGTGAGCAATGACTTGAAACAGTCCTAGCATTTTTACACCAGTTGTTGTTGATGTAAGTACACCCTGGATTTACCACTAAGGTCACTGCTCCTGTCTGCCCGAAATGTAGCAAGCTCCTCGATGCTAACGGCATTGTCCAAGACTGATGAATTTAGCCATGTCTCTGTCAGAATTATGGCGCAGCAGTTCCTCATCTCACGTTTTGATGTTAGTTCCAGCTGTAGATGATCTAATTTGTTGTCCAGGGAGCGAACGTTGGAGAGGAAGATGGATGGAAGCGGCGTTTTATAGGGGTTAGCTCTTAGCTTAGCTGTCAGACCACCCTGATAGCTGCGCTTCTGCCTCCGGTCACACCGCCTTCGCTTACTCCTCTGTCGGCTTGTGCTGCTAGGTGAGTCCACTGCTCCGTGGTCCACTGGGTCTTGCCAGCGTAGCACTCCGAGACTACGTAAACACTCACGAATGGTTGTATCCACGAACCCAGAGTCGCTGGACGAACGTAATTTCAGAAGTAACAGGCAATCATATGTCACCTTACTGTCAGTGCTGACTGTTTTTGGCATCATAGGTTGAGTATTTTGTCCAAAATATCCGTAACTATCACAAACCCATGCAGCCAGAGCCGAGCAGGGCGTTGCCATTTCCCGCCATAACCCCCCGTTGGCTACTATAACAGCGAGTCAACACTTCCCTTTCTTCCCATTTGTCATTCATTAATTCACCTCTGAACCGCTTTGTCTTCGAAAGGGTTCCAGGGGTGCTGGACCCTATCCCAGCTACCTATGGACGAAGGCAGGGTACACCCTGGACGTGTCGCCAGCACATCGCAGGGCTGAAGCCATTTTTATTTGAGGGATTTTCGTCCATTCTTCCTCAACTTCAGCTTTTTTACAGATGGTGTTATGTTTACTTCCAGAATTAGTTGAGATTTAATTTAATCCATTCTTCCTTCTACCTGTGAAATGCGCCCTGTGCCATTGGCTGCAATACAACCTCATCGCATGATGGATCCACCGCCATGCGTAACAGTTGGAATGGTGTTCTTTTCATGAAATTATGTGCCTTTTTTTCTCCAAACATACGTTTGCTCATTGCAGCCAAAGAGTTCTATTTTAACCTCCCCGGTCCACAGGACTCGTTTCCAAAATGCATCAGACTTTTCTAAATGTTCCTTTGCAAAATTTAGATGCTGAATTTTGTGGTGAGGACACAGGAGAGGATTTCTGATGACTTTTCTATGTAGGCCATATTTGGCACCGGGGTCACCCAAACTTTTGCATACCACTGTATAGACACTATACATAATAAATTAGAATAGTTAGAAAAAAAACGTAGAAATTACTCTATAAGGTGCCTACTATGCCTCCTACGCTGCCTCTTGGCCAGGTCACCTATAAATGAGAGCTGGTTCACAAGTGACCCATTTGATAAAATAAACATTAAAAAAAGGTACAAAATAAACTGTTATGTTCAACATGAAGGTGCAAAATGATATTCAAATGTAGAGAAAAACATAACCATAAAGAAAAGAAAAAGAAAAGGAACATTAATGAGTAATTAAAATAAAGGGATAATACAGTACAAAGCAATACACTGCCAATACCCCAAAAAAGGGCACTCTCAAATGCTTAGGCTAAATCTATAAAGTCGTTAGATAGCGCTAACAAGTAGTGAGATGAGGACAGTATGAGTTCAATAACTAAAATTTCCAAATTTATTAACCCCTTCACACCTGACTTTATAACAAGTATATTATAAAATTACCTTTGCTTTCAAGCAGACGCTAAATTAAGCGCAGATTGTTAATGTGACTATAAGACATAAAATAGGAAGAAATTTAGGTGTGATGCAAATTTGCAACAACAGGCATAATGGTCACTAGTAATCAAATCAAATTTGATTTTTATACTGTATAGCACCAAATCATAACAAAATTTATCTCATGACACTACACGGAGAGCTGATCGAAACCAGACTCTCAAGCCAATTTTCAGAAAACCAACAGAATCCTCCAGGAACAAACACTTGGTGACACTTAGTGACAGTGGCGAAGAAAAACTTCCTTTTAACAGGCAGAAACCTCGAGGAGACCCCAATTCCTGAAGGATGGTTGTCTGCCTTGACCAGTTGGGATTAAAGAGAGAGGGTAAAGGAAGAGAGAGAGAGAAAGATTGGGGAAGGGGGGGGTGGGGGGTAGGGGACACATGGATGCACAGCAAACTGAACTAGAACTGTTAAAAAGTAGAACAGCTGGTTTTAGTATAATTACCAGTAACTAGTTAGTAACTGTTAAATACTACTGCTACAAATACAAGTATTAGCAGTGGATGTACTACTACTACAACTGCTGTTACAAATAATAGAAATCTCTACCATCTATGTAATATTCTATATTCTATATTCTGTTTATTCTATAATAAACAGTATCACAACTATATGGATAAATGACTGATGATGATGATGATGATGATGATGATGATGATGATGATGGAGGCAGGAGAGGAGCAGGGCCACAGCAGCAGGACATAGAGCACAGAGACCCCGGGGAAGAAGTCAAGTCAGTAACATGTATTTGCTGGGGCGTGAATAGAGGAGAAGACTAGGAGAGAGAAGGTCAGATAAGAGGAGGAGCAGAGGGGAGGTCACAGAGGAGGAACAGAGAGGAGATCAGATAGGAGGAGGAGCAGAGAAGAGCTCAGAGTATCATGATGAGTCTCCCAGCAGTCTAAGCCTATAGCAGCATAACTAAGAGCATCCTGAGCCACCTTAACTATAAGCTTCAGGAGACTTAGAGGAATGTAAAGCGTCTTAAGGTTCACTTTCACTTTGTACGGTTGTATGGCGTGCACGTAGTCATTGGAGTCAGTTCTGCATGGTCTAGCCGTCTGGTGACGGACTTCCTGTTGCAGTAAGCGTCTTGCATCATTTCCTGTTATGACGGTAGCGAATTGCTTCATAGTTGTAGTGTAATCACTGCTAATATCTAGTGCCATTCTAGATTGTTCGTGTATTAGAAAGTTGCCAGTTATTTAGGGCTTCAACTAGGTAGCGAAAGCTATCACATAATTGGCAACCGACGATCCATTTAGTCCCAGTAGGCTAATCTACGGTATCTTAGCGTTAGCTGAGCGGCTAACATGGCTACTCTTTCTCCCTTCAGCTCTCCTCCCTCTCCCTGTCTGTCCTGCTTGGTGTGTCAGATGTTTAGTTTTTCCCCCGCTTCCTTTAGCGATAATGGGACTTGTAACAAGTGTAGTGTATTTGCGGCCATGGAAGCGAGGTTTAGCCAATTGGAGGCACAGGTCTGCTCCATGAATGAAACAATAGCGGCGACAGCTAGCCAGGTACCTTTAGCTGGAGTGGACCCACCAGCTCAGGTTAGCTGTTCCCCAGCAGCTCCCGAGTAGCCGGGAGACCAGGAGCAGCGGGTGACTGTTCAAAGGAAGCATAGTGGCGAAAGAGATTCACCACCAACCACTTCACGTTTCCAACAGGTTTTCCCCACTCAGCGACACACCCACTGAGAATGAAACTCTGGTCATTGGAAGCTCTATAATATGGAATGTGAAGTTAGAGACACCAGTGACCATAGTGAAATGCATTCCGGGGGCCAGAGCGGGCGACATCAAATCCTATTTAAAACTGCTGGCTAAGGATAAACGTAAATACCGTAAGACTGTAATTTACGTTGGCGGTACTGACTCGCGATTACGCCACTCGGAGGTCACCAAAATCAATACTGAGTCGTGTGTACTTATGCTAAAACTATGTTGGACTCCATAGTTTTCTGTGGTCCCCTACCTAATCTCACCCGTGATGACATGTTTAGCCGCATGTCTTCACTCAATCACTGGATGTCTAGGTGGTGTCCTGCCAACGACATGAAGTTTGTGGACAATTGGCGGACTTTTTGGGGAAAAACCGGAGAGACGGCATACATCCCACTTGGAATGGTGCTGCTCTCCTATCCAAAAATCTCGCCACTGTCACACCCACTCACTTTCCCTCCTCTTCACTTTCCATTCCACACACCTGTTCCTCATCTTTCTCACACACCTGTTCCTTATTCCTGCCCTCTATTTATTTGTCACTCTCCCCTGCGCTCCTGTCGGTTCTTTCCTCACGTCTCCAACTGAATCCCCCACCGGTCGGCATCTCTCTCCAGCTCCCAGTCGGCCGGGCTATCTAGCCACCATTATTTACAGTGGCTTTAATTATTTTCATTCACATGCCTTTTGCACGCCACCTTGTGTTATTGGACTAATCCGGAACTCAATAAAGTCTGTATTTTTTGGTTTTAAGTCCTGAGTCTGCGAGTGGGTTATTCCTCCCCGTGACAGCCATGTTTATTACTGACCCTAAACCCTGACCCAGAGTTGAGACCAGGATGCAGAGTTGCAGTCTTACACACTTCTGTGCGCTTCCAGAGCAGTTACCTACTGTAAACCCTATAGAGACTGCGTCTGTTCCCCGACCATCTAAAGTTAATACATTTGAAGTAAAGAGAAAAACAGCTGTACATCAAAACCTAATAAAAACCAACACCAATACTCCAACAGTTCCAAAGCACAGGAAAATAAAATGTGGCCTTCTGAATGTTAGATCTCTGTCTTCCAAAGCTGTTTTAATCAATGGTATTATATCAGATAATCACATACATTTATTCTGTTTAACAGAAACCTGGGTTTGTGAGGAGGAGTATGTGTCCTTAAATGACGCTACTCCTCCTAGTCACCTAAATTATCAGATTCCTCGAGACTCAGGCCAAGGAGGAGGAGTCGCAGCTATTTTTAATTCATGTCTACAACTGAATCCTAAACCTAAGCTGAATTTTAATTCATTTGAATGTCTTAGTCTTAGCCTATCCAACCCAACCTATAAACCACTCCAGCCTATGCTGTTTATTATAGTGTATCTCCCTCCTGGTCCATACACTGAATTTTTATCAGAGTTCACAGAGTTCCCAGCTAGTCTAGTCCTTAAAACAGATAAATTATTGTTGGAGACTTCAATATTTACGTAGACGATGATTACAACAACCTCAGTATTGCATTATGTCATTACTAGACTCGATAGGCTTCAGTCAGTGTGTACATAAATAAACCCACTCACTGTTTTAATCACACCCTTGACTTAGTCCTGATTTATGGGGTGGAACTTGAAGACTTAATAGTCTTTGCACAAAATCCTCTCATCTCTGACCACTACCTGATAACCTTTGATTTTCTGTTATTCAATGATTCCCTTCCTTCCAAAAATGTTTATACAAGACATTTACTGGATCATGCTATATCTAGATTTAAGGAGGAAATCCCAACAGCGCTTAATTTAATCCCACATCTGAATTACACAGCAGATTCTTTCCCTAACTTCCCTAATTTAGTCGATTTTAGTCCATCTCAAATTGATAAGTTTGTTGATGATACAGCAGACTCTCTGCAATTAAAGCAGCATACCCGAAAAGTGGAGAGAAAATGGTGTTGTACTAAACTGGAAGAACACCATTCAGCCTGTCAGGATAGTCCAAATAAATACAGGATTGCACTTCGTTCTGCTAGAACAGCTTATTATTCATCATTAATAGAGGAAAATAACAACCACAGGTTTTTGTTCAGTACTGTATCCAGACTGACAAAGAACCACAGCACGTATGAGCCTAGTATTCCACC
>JAPQRQ010036322.1:0-12565 GCA_037367365.1 Apogon talboti | reverse complement strand
GTTTTGACTGAAGCCAGTGGTCCCAGACAGATTGAAGTAGCATGGATTAAAGGACACTGAGCCGATACAGACAAGATTTGTTAAATCCTTCTGTCTGACTCACGATATCTTATTACTCTGGTCCTTTTCGCTCCACAGTCTTCATAATTCCCCTTTATTTTCTGTCAACAGAAAAAAAGTTTATAAAACTATAAGAGATAGGCTGACTGATCTGCAACAATATTTTAAGAACTTTGAGAGTGGCCAAGTATTAGGAATTTCAATCAATTATTGACTTTGGCAGAAAAAAGCAGCTCAAAACATAATAGATTCTTGACATTTAATTCAATGCTTAGTTCCACATTCATATATTGTATATGCAATATTTAGGGATTTATGACTTTGACTTTGATTTTTTTCTTCAAAAGTTATCCAGTTTAATAAAGTCATAGATTTATTGGAGCAGAAGGGTGACATTGGCCAGCTCTCAGCTTTTTCCAGCTATTGCTAATGTATCAACTATACTATCCTTGAGAAACCTGCATTTCCAGATCTTACCGATTAAGACGATGTAAACTCTCATCGTGCAGTATATCCAGATTAAATTATGCAAAAAAGACAAGGTCTATGTTATATATTTTCATGACTTTGACTCATTTGCCGCCTGTTAATAGCAGCACATCCCATGTATCAGGGATTCTCAAACCTTTTCTGCGCCAGCCCCAGGAGTGAAATTTTGTATCTCCCCAGGACCCAGACTTAAAAAACTACCTTATATACTGATACAACTGATTCTTCTACCACCCAAAAAATGTTTTATCATGTTTTCAGGTCTAGATTCAGGAAAATAGCCCATGCAATATCTGAGCTGAACAAACAGTAACAGGAAAAAACAATATTCTTCTTCTATTTGAATTAAGGAAATAAATTCACATATCATGGCATTGTTATGTATTTTACTGTCAGTTGGCTACACAATTAATTTACATAAATCCTTAAATTAAGATAAACATTAATTCATGATGTGAATATACTCTATAAAATGAATCAAACTGAGCTCTTTACATGAGTTACTTAGTGAAATGCTCTCAGAGACCGTGTTCAGTCAAACAGTATATGTTTATGTTTATGGCTTTTATTGTGAAAAGTAACAGCCACAAAAAGTGGTGGATGTGCAGTTGTACCGATCAGTTGACACGATCTGCTTTTGTTCTGATTGACTTTGTTATCCCACAGGTATGTGACAGCGAATGGCATCACCTCTCTCTCAGTGTCCAGTTCCCTTCTGTGACCCTGTACGTCGATGGTGTGACCTTTGACCCAGCCCTCATCCATGACAATGGAGCCATCCCAAACCCTGCCCCCCGCCAGAGGATGTTCATTGGTGCCTGCTGGGGTAAGGCTCTAAGATTTACACTCTTTTTTTTTTTTTTTGCAGAGGTGCAATGAATTCCCAGCTGACACATATTGTATTTCATTCCAGTATAATGATGGATTTTTGACAGAAATGTATGCAAATAGAAACAATGGAATCTGATTTATTTTATTTTTTATTTTTTGCATGAATGCTATGTGCACCAAATGTGCACTTATCTTGGTCTTTTGCATTGTTCAGTCCCAGAAAAGTCATTTAAATCACACTTCTCAGCCACACACCAAAGATAGCAATCTGCCATTTTTCAATAAGCAGCAGCAAGTTACCGACCCTCATAAAGCATCTGAAAACAATCTGCTGAGACATTTCTCCCCTCGCCTTTTCACTCCCTCATTTCACTCAGTTATAATTTGGTTGATGCATTTTGTCTTAGGGCTAATAATATAACTGACATATCAATTATTCAGGGCAGCACAACAACAAGAGGGCCAGACAGCTATCCGCCAGTTGCTCTCGTACCGCTGGTTAAAATGGGAAACTCAGGCTGCCAATTAGCAGCGAGATGCACACATGCACAAATCTTACACCCTCGTCCACAGTGGAAGTCGCTCCGCTTCCTGCTGGATAATGAGGAGATGGTGCATTTTTGAATAGCATCTCCCATTTTCTCACTTGGATTTTCTCACTTGTGCTTTTCTGTGTTTTTTTTTTCCCTGTCAGTGTTTAGGCCTATCATTTTTTCATTCTTTGTCTTTTCCTATTGATATACATAGCAGTGTTTCTTCTTCCAAGCCTCATTGTTTTCTCTTTTTCTATGCCCTTTTGCCCCTTGCCGGTTTTCCCCGCAGAGCCAGAAGAGGAACAGAAGGAGATACTAAATAACACCATCCCAGAGGGTAAAGACTCAGGTGACCTCATTGTTTTCACGCCGTCGTCAGCATGCAGCGGCGCAGGCAGCTATTTTGTTGTGTATATTATCTATGTGCATATCAAACTGACTTTGGTGCAATGTTTGTTTACACTGGAATATTTCTGATCTTTAGTGAAGTATATAGGTGGTTACCATGGCCTGTTGTCGGGGGTGACGGTGCGTCCTGGCAGCGTGGAGCCACACAGCGTGGTGGAGTGTCTGTACGCCTGCAGGGAGGGTCTGGACTTTGGAGACCTGGAGACTCTGGGCTCCGGCATGAAGGTAACGCACAAGAGAAGGATGTAATTTCATACAGTACTCTACAAAAAGTCCTAGTCCAACATTAGATTTGTTGGTTTAGTAAAGTTCTAATGACCACACAAATTCATTTCTCAGTTTCCGTATTAAGATACAATCTGTATATATGTGAAGTATTTACAGCAGGAAAAACACAAGGTTCAGGGAAAAAATGCTTCTATAAACCAGAGACATAGTATTTAGTTCACTTTGCGTTTATTCCCTTTGCATTTAACATGTCTTTAACCCTTTTCTTCAGACAACATGCAATTTATTCATTAATTTTCTTATGTTTTATACCAGGTTTCATTCAACACATGTCAGATGTTTAGAATTGTTTGTGCCGCTTCTTTTCATGGGGTCAGAGGTCACAATAAATAGTGACTTTAACCTGTATAACCCATTTAGTTTAGTATTTTACACGTCTTTTAAGGCTATGTTTTCTACATTTTATTGTTGTGTTTGAAGAAAAGAGAATGAGAAATAAATATGTATTCTCATTTTAGGTATGTTAGGCCAATTTTAGCTTTGTTATTTTTGTTATTTATTTATTTTTTTTGTATTTTTGTTATTTTTTGTGATTTTATTTTCATGTACACATGAAACACACATTCGAATTGTCTTTCTTTGGTGATCCAGAGATCTACATATGTTTATTTGTCACTTTGTAATCTTACAATTTACATTCATGGTGGCATTAAGTTGTTTTTTCAAAGTTAAAGCTTCAATAAGTAGCATTTTATTGGCATTATTGGGCAAAAATTTCATAGTACCCGTGATAATATAGTGTAAGTCATCTGAGAGGAAGCTTCCACACCTCCTCTTGGCTCTGTTTTCAGGCTTCATAACTGTAGTCCATGAATGTAAGGGTCATTATAAAACAGGTGATTGACAGCTATAATGACCTGGAATATAACGACCTGATGGCATGAAATGAAATGGTGCTGTCTTATCTTCATATACAGTCTATGTTTAGGACAGAGAGAATTTCTGCCTAGTGAAGCTTTAAGGGACCTTTAACTTTAATATTTAATAAATTGTAGACAATGTGACACTTATCAGAATGGATGTGAACATACACTTTGCCTGCTTTGTTTGCATGTTTCATTTGTCTGTGTGTCTGTATGTTTATTGTATGTGGACACATTTATCTCTGTTGTAATTTAAGATGCCTTGTACACAACAAAATGTGTTTATGTTGTTAGATGTGCTTTTATCCTCCTCTAGAGGTGGCTCATGTGATTAGATCTTTACATATTTGGAGCAACAGTAGTAATATGTCAACTGAGACCTTTAATTTTTCCGTCTGTGCGTTGTACAATGGATTAACTCCATACAGAGAACTTATCCTTTATTTTTATGTCTTTATTTTATTTTATTTTACAGGCTCTACATCCTTTCTGTTTCTGAGTTCTGCTGCCCTGGTTCTTTTTTATGTAAATTGATGAGATCTTTGTGCTTTGAAATCACAGGTTCATGTGAACCCCAGCCAGTCGGTCCTAGTGCTGGAGGGAGACGATATCGAGAGCTTCAACCGCGCTGTACAGCAGGTCACCTACCGAAACTCTCTACGCTTCGCCACCCCTGGAGTCCGGCCTCTCAAACTAACCACCTCGCTCAGGTACAAAACAACACCAACGCACATACAGTCGGAAACAACCGTAATGATCTGATCTGACGCAGTACATAAAACACAGTTGTACTACATTAACCTCTTACAGCAGGTGAATTTCACAAAATATGGTGAAACAGCAGGAGTATTCACTCGTAAATTAAATATATATGGCCTCTCTCAAAACACAACATTTATTTCCTGAGAGTTTTCCAAAGTAAAGAGCTAACTGAAGTAATAAAAGACCCTGAAATGTTCACATCACACAACACTTCACAAATGATACAAAACAACTTAACAGTTTAGTGCTTGTCTGAGATGTGATTTTCCCTTTAAGAGCGTGTGAAGTCTCCCCGTCCCTGTGCTGCTGCTGCCATCCACTCCTTCAACACTGAACTCATCAAACATGGACCTTGCCTTTGCACAGATAAGGGCTTGTGTAGCATGAAAGAATGATTATACAAAGAATAAGTCAAAGAAGGAGATAACAGGGAATATCTTATCTCTCTGTTCATTCTGACACAGAGTAACTTTTGCTTTGACAGAAAAACTGTCAGTGACGGATTTATTCTGCCTGATGTAAAAATAATCTGAAGGATTATTGGATTATTAGATAAAATAAATGGCCTTTCAAACTTGGCATTTCAAACCCTCAAACATAAAATCTTCTAGACTCAAACAGTTTTTCCAAATAGCCAAAATTAATGTGCATGTGCATTTTCATACAGGAAAAAAACACACTTTTAATTCCAGGCTGGCCTACTGAATTGCACTATTCTCCTCATTTGTATGATCCTGCTCTGAATCACCTCAAAGAAAATGCACTGAAAAACTCTGTTTGCGGGTCAGTGCTCAGCCATGCTTAACAACTGCGAGCTGGCTCTCTGGCTTTAGCAGTCACTTTTAGTTGATGAAATATTAATTCACTTTGGAAAGTACAGTCCAGTACATACAGTATTGGTGCTATATTGTGTATTTACAGTGAAACTACCAGACTGATGAGAAAACAGATGTCCTCAAAGTCTGTTACTTTCTGTTGTTTTAATTACATGTTTAAAAGATTAAATTAATTACCAGGCCACAAGTTTGGAGGTTTTGGGGGTTTTTTTTACCCCTGACTGTTTTTAAGATCCCAGTGTTTCAAGGTCATGTTTTTTTTTTCTTGGTTTCTGTTCAAGTGTGTGTTTTTTTTCAGCATGTTTTATTCCGTGTGTGAAGATTAGACTGATTTGAGGCCAGGAGTTACCCAGATGGCTGAACAGCAGGCCCTTCTGGAGAGGCCGATAGAAGCAGCTGCTCACTCAGATAGTGGAAATGTAACACACACACAGACCGTGTGAACGTGCACTCTTCTTAATCCCCTTTCAAATACGATGCTAAATTATAGTGTGGATGAATGAATATATGTAAGCAGCCTGTCATCAATCTGATTTGCTCTCCCTTTTTATGGTAGGAAAATTAAATTTGTAACAGCAGAGTTAGTGTGGTCTGACATTTGCTATTTTCAGTGTCTCAGCAGACCAAAGTTAACCGCAGTCATGGTGGAACTAGATTAAGGCAACATTGCACTGGATTTGGTTATTTTTTTGTACAAAATAATTCAATCATGCCAACTTCACTGGGTTGTTTTGTTGTTGCAGAAAATCCTTGAAATCTCACTTTGATGACTTCTTTCCTCCTTCCAGATGTTTCAATGAGGAGAGCTGTCTGTCCCTGAAGCAGCTGGAAGGTTACCTGGTGGTCCTCCAGCCCGACGCCCCTCAGATCTCTCTGTCTGGAGTCGGTCCTCACCTGGCTCGTCCTGCTCCTGAGTTCGAAGGCCCCCGAGGCGTCCCTCTTTTCCCCGAGCTTCGGATTGTCTGTTCCCTCTCTCATGCTGTCAACACAGCTGCGCAGGGGATGGAGGGAGGAGGTGAGTCACACAGTAAACAACTCAGATTTACTGGGAGTTAATTGACAGTTTGTTATTTGTTTGCCATTATTGTTATTGCCATCAGTGTTGCTTCAAGTCGAATAATTATGTTGTTATTAACCTTCTGTCTGCGCTCTCAGCTCTGATGTCAGATGCAGTGGCTCACACTCTGGACGGCTGTGAGGTGCAGCCGCTGGGGGAGGAGCTAAACCCGGAGCGAGAGGAGCTTCTAGTGGACATGGATGTCGTGCGTGAGCGGGGACTGGAAATCATCAACACCACTGCTTATATCGCCATCACAGGTAGATATATGTATACACTTTTCATCTTTTGTCCTTTTGTTTTTTGCATTTTTTATCTGCATTGCAATATGAGTCTGCATAGATGAGCACATTGCGGAAGACACAATGAATAAAACAAGAAAAATGATTCTAGTCAAATACATGATGCATCACACTCAGTAAATGGAGTCCCCAACTGTAGTGAGAATGATTCAAGCCATTTGTTTTTAATCGTTATTTTATGTTTTTTCCTATTTAATTTTATATACAATTTTATATTGTCTTGCAAAAATATCACCAAACCGGCAATATGAGCAATATTACATTTAATTTAGTTGCAAATGTAATTTCTATGAGGCAGTGTTGCTTATATAAATGTATGTTCTTTTTAGTTTAGAAGGTTGGATGTTTGCTTTATAGTTTTATTCACTTTAAAAGGGTTTTAGTTTGGTAGAAACTGCAAGTTTATTTTTTGCAAGTCACATCCTCATCTCTATATAGGACAGCGTTATCTTATATTGTTCCTCCCTGCTTGTTTTCCCCTTTTTAAAAAAACTTCTGCACATTCTTGATAAAATTCAATAGATGCAGATAGATTCCCATCAAACTAAGAGTCATCCATCCTATAAACCCACACCCAGCTGTCAAGTAGATATAAACTTCTCGTCACTCCTCTTCCAGTCAGCATCTGAGTATTGACTTCCTGTTTTCTTTGTGTTCTGCGCTCCCTTCAGGTGCAGAATCCATCTCTGTATACGAGGACGTCCTTCGTTCAGTTCGCTACAGACTCGCCAAAGGCTCTGCCCGCTTTGAGAGGCGGTTCCGCCTGTCCTGCTCTGAGATGAATGGCAGATATACAAGCAATGAATTGACTCTGGAGGTGGGGAGAAACATCATTCACATAAGATAAACATCCTTCAAAATAGTGCTGTAACGTTGCGGAAATTATTTTATCAATGTATGATCAACAGAAAATTCACAGCTAAGTATTTCATGTATTAAAAAGTTGCAAAATTAATGAGAAGTTTTTTTGATAAGGTATTTTGTTACATTGCATCAGAATTTATTTTACAAATTAAATCATTTCAGTGACTCCAAATGCTAATCCATGAATTCAACATAATAATTAGTTGCAACTCTATTACTGTAAAAGCCTCATTGCTGTTAAGGCGATGCTTTTAGTTTCTCTTCTTTCACATTTAACTCTCTGTTATCTTACAGGTGAATTTCCTCCACTCTCTGGACAGCCTATACCAACCGTCCCACCTTCTCGCCTCCCAGCAGCAGTTCCTCCATCCATCCCACCATTCTGGGGAGTTGAGTGGACACACTCTGCCTAATCCACACCGCAACTCAGGTGACATTTAACATCTATTCTGCTCTCTCTCTCTGACTTTTTGCCCACACATGAGGCAGTCAAATCTATTATTGAACAATGGTTTGATACACTAACTTTATCTTCATACCAAGGCCACAGTGATTGTAGATTATCAGGTTAACTTTGATTGGCTAGTTTGAGGAACTGCAATATTATGACTACTTAGATTTAGATTATTTACAAAAAATGATCAGTACTTGGTGAACTTATTGAGGGCTTTTTTCAGATGTAGATTAATGGTATAGTCTCCAAGTGAGTTACTGCAGCAGGATGGAGCATGTGGGAGTGAACCTGAATAAAAGTGTCCTTATGTTAACGAAGGAGCATTTCACCAAGAGCAACTGACTGGGTCATGTGGTTTTGTAAAACAATGAAAGTCTATTTCTGCCCTCCAGTACCCATACTGCCATGCTGTTTAGCAAGACAGAAAAAGATTTAGTATGTCCCAAAACATAAGATGACGAATGCAACATGTCAAAAATACCAGGACATCCTACTACATCCGCTCACATTTTACAGTATCCAGACATTCCTACCCACAATCCTGTGTGCAGAAGATGAGGCAGTATGGCCCAAATGTATCCGTACTGCATTTAACAGTGCATACTTTGTAAGAGCATCTGCAGCATGTATAATAACTATGTAATTTGGAAGGCAGTCTATTACTGAGGAATAACATTTAGCAACATTTCTCAGTATTAGAGCTATAAAGATGAATCAATTAGTTGTCAATACAGTAACAAAGACCATGTGATAATATGAGTGAAAAGTTTATTGAATAACAGTTATTTAACCCTTAAAGACCTACAACTTCCAAATGAATTTTCTCTTCAAGTAATCTTTCCTGATTCATCATGGTGTTATTGTCAGCATTTTCCATTTTTTTTAGGTAATAGATAATAGTTTTTCAATATTTAATTGTACAAATCATGTAGGTTTTCATAAATTCTCAGAGTAAGTTTAAAGGTTATTAAAACATATATCAAAACAGAGATACCTGAAACCTTTTTAGGCAAAATATGTCATTAACTGAATAAAAACAAGTGTCTACAACCGCTGTCATTTGTCAAACTACATGGGTTTTGTTGGTGAATCAATGCTACAGAACATGACAGTGGTTCCATGTTCACTATGGAGCCTCTGACAGTCCAAATGGGTCATCTTTTATGCCGCTAAAAAGCCAAGAAACTGTATTTTACCTGAATTATTTTATATATTGACAGGATTAGTTGGAACACATTTTACATCAGTAGATACTTCCAGTTCCTGGCAGTTGTGTAGATCTTTGAGGCTGAAGGGCTAAAGAACAGAGGGATGAAAGGTTGAAGGGGAAGAGGGACAAACAGAAGACAAAGGGGTTAGACAAACTGACATAGGGAGGCACAGGAAATTCGATTATGTGCGACGGGTCTTTGTTCCTGAATCTACATGAACGTTTATGAATTCCATTGCCAGCTTTTCTCAGAATAAAATCAAACTGCTCTAATTCCAGTATCTTAAGTTTGACTATCTTCTGGTTTTTCCTCCTTTATGGCCGTGAGCTGAATAACTCTGGGATGTGGACCAATAAAGACATTTACGGACATCAACTTCTGGCTTTAGGAAACACTGACTGACATTTTTCACTATTTTCTGACATTTTATTAACCAAACTGTAGGAATTTAATGAATTAAGCCGTAGCCTGACGGTCCATCATCTCGCTCTCTCTGTGCATCCACGCCATGAATAATAATTTTTTAAAAATCCGCTAGAGCATCCATAGCGTCATTTTCGGATGTTTACTGAACTCAGGGACCGTGAACAAAAAGCAATCAAAATGGTGACTTTAACCTAATAAACAAACAAAGGGAGATAAGGAAAGGTCGAAAAAACGGTGTGGCTTCACTCACTTCAGGTCTGCACCCAATTATATTACCAACTTATTTAGCGTGTCCCAAAGACCCTATATCATTACCAAGAAATAAGAACTGATTCCCATACACATAAATAATAACATTTTTCATACATTCATTCGGACGCAGGGATGGAACCCAGGAGGCGACCGTGCTGCCCCCTCACCACCGAGACCATACATCTAAATACTAAACCCATCCTCAGAGGGTCAAAATTCATAGGACAGCATAGATAAACTGTAAATAATTCTAATGGATGAAATGTGTTTACACAAGCAACTAATCAATTATTTAAGACAGTAATCAATCAGGAAAACTACTTATTACTTGCTGCCCTGTTCAGTTGATACATGTTCATGGGAATCAAACAATCAGGGAAAATCACATTTACCCTTGAGAGTCTGTGTTATTTAAGTCAATCTATATCTTCATGTCATTTTTACAGTGGTTCCAGGAGCAGCCACTGTCATCATAATGGTGTGTGTGGGCTTCCTGGTTGTTATGGTGATCCTCGGTGTTTTCCGAATCCGCTCTATCCACCGCCGAGGTGAAGGCTCCAGGGGCGGGGCTAAAGAGGGTAGTAACCAATGGGATGACTCCGCCCTCACTATAATAGTCAACCCCATGGAGGTAAAACCTAAACCAGTTAATGAAATGAATTATCACCTCTGTTTGTTTGGATTTTTTTTTTCACCTTTGAATGCTTCCTTTCTGCAGTCTTACGAGTCCCGCATGGGCATCTCTGCCGACACGGAGGGAGAGGGGGAGGAGGATGAGGAGGTAGCAGAGTCACCTGATGATGCGAGTGACGACCAGCGAATCATCATCAAGAAGGAGGGGAGAGACAGCAACGCCCGTCGCTACTGAGACACATGTATCTCTGCACCAGTTCTCATGGAAACCACAAACCGGCTCGCCAGTCACACACTCCAACACTTTTAATATCAACGACTGCTGACACCACTATTATAAGGAATGTATGCTTACAAACACGACGCACAGCACAGTCACTGTAATACTCTACGCCATATGTGACCTATAGCCAACAATGGGCTCTTGTTCTCCACCTTAATGTTCAATGGCACAATGTATACAGTTAATGTAATTTAACCACATGAGCAAAACCCACCAAAATTGTATGTGGTGCACCACTTCTGAATCACAAGATGGTAATGTGTCTGTATAGTGTAATGCTGGTTGAATGAGACTGATTTGTTTTGTTTTTTTAAAGATTGTATTCTATCTTTTGTTATTACAATGAAATCCATACAATACTGGAACAACAAGTCGGCCTTGAATTGATCTGTAGGCACAAACCGTCATCTCAACACTCCTCCAGACTCCTGTAGACTGACTCACGAAGTCTGTGCACAAGCTCTTTTCTCACTCTTTGCGTCCTCTCTCGACACATTCCTCGACCGCTGTAACCCACAGAGTGAAGGCAGTGAGGTCAGACATTACTGCTGGTCACTCTCTGACTTATAAAAAAATAGATATATATCCAAGCTGGCAGATAATTTTTCTTTTTACATCCTGACACTGTAGAGCTTCAGCGCCTGAATGCGTTTGGTCTGAAGCGGATGATAACAGCGACTATAGAAGATAAACCCATCCTTGACATAAATCAGTGCTTAAGTCTCGAGAAAATTGGAGTCTTCGCAAAGGTTGTGTTGGTGCCACTCAATGAAAACGTTTCATCATTTAGAGTAAACCTGACCTCTGACCCCCACCTCACAGTGACCGCCAGAATGTCTCTAAATGACTCTCACTGCACTGTTTCACTCACTGCACACTCCTCTTACAATTACTGCAAGATGACACACACAAACACACACGAACACACACACATACTCCATACTCCATACTGCTACCCCTGCTGTTTCCAGAATGTCAGCTCAGCTTGGGCAGTTTTGATTGTATTGATTGTAATGAATTTTATGTACATACAATGATGAATATTATGATATTATTGTTATTACTATTATTATTGCAGCCAATCTTTCTCTTTTTCTGCACATTTTGAGAGGGAGCAGGTTATGATTTTATAATTGTTTTCCATCTGAGTAATCACTGTTACAGCATCAGAAAACAGTATAATAATATTAATAATAATAGTAGTAGTGATAAGGATGATAATCCCAGGCTTGATGAGTGTCACTTAATTTATGTGTAATATTGTTGTAATTTAAGAAATTGCCAATATCTGAATCACAGAATAAGGAGGGCACATTGTTGTGATACCTAGATAAGTCTCACTCATGTCATCTTTCACCAGGTTGATATTTTCACATCTGAGAACTAAGCATTTTTTTACGTTTCTGTTTTCTCTCTACGTCATATCTTCATTTTAAAGAATGTACAACTGTGTGCTTCTCCTCACCCTCCGTCCCCCCCGGCCGCCTCCCTGCCTTCACCTCTCCCTCACTCTCCCTCTGTGTCTCTTGCTGTTTGTCTGTGTAGCCTATCAATGTGCAGTGCTAAACCTGTCAGTAAATAAAGCCTGTTGTTTTTGAGTGTGATGTTAAGAAGGAATAAACATTGCATTGATTAATAACTTATATTATTACTATGTTACCATTGGAACATTACCTGTAATTATTGATACGACAATGACATGGATTATGCTGACTAATTGTTATTGAGAACTGTCAGAAAACATTACAAAATTCATAATAAAAACACTATATGACGTCTCCATGAGAAGACTTCATTGCTAAATAGAGCATATGGGAAATATAGTTTTGTACAGACTTTATACAGCTAGTCTTAAAGTGTAGAGCAGGTCTGTCTCTCTGGTTTGTGAATAAGTATGATAAACCAGATTTTATTAACGGGTCAATGATGAGACAGCCTATGGAGATTTTTTTGTGTCTTTATCAATCAATCAAAGAGAACAAAACGGCAAACAAAAATACAGGTTTGAAACAA
>JAPQRQ010036321.1:0-12569 GCA_037367365.1 Apogon talboti | reverse complement strand
CTGAACGTCCAAATGGGTCATATCTGATGACCATGAAAAGATGAATAACTGTATTTTACACCAATTATTTACATGTTAATGTTAATGTTAATAGGATTAGTGGATCAACAGATATTAAACATTACACATCAGTAGATGCTTTTGGTCGTTGGTGGATGTTTGGGTCTTTATGGGTTAAAACAACAGATGAAGTCATGACACACAGTAATATTCATGCATCTACTGAAATGCAACAAACCAACACCTGATTTTACTCTGTTTCATTGGAATGAGCCAGATTTTACTCCCACACGTCTGTATGTCAATATACCATTATTATTATTACAGTATTATCACTACAAAAGAAAATTTACCAAAATGGAGACGAATCAAGTCAAATGTAAAGAAAAATCAATTCAATAAGTCACTACTGACTAAAGTAACTGCATATTAATTACTTGTTTGCTTTTATACAACAACAACAAAAAAATAAATAAATCAGCCACTGAAAACAAGCCAGAGTTGTGAAATCCATCTTGTGGTGCAGTCTGTGTACTTTTTATTCCATTAAAACAGGAAAAACTAAACAGACTTCAACCCAATTATTAATATTAGCATTTGTTCTGAGGTGATTATGACAGTGGGTTTTCCCGCTGCAGCTGCCTGTTAATTGAACTGAATAAATTGCATTGTGTTGCTTCTGGTGCTGTGTGTGTTTACTTAGTGTTCAGGCAACGCGGCAGTGTATGAGGTGATTTACACGGTTAATTTTTGAAAGCCATGCTGATTCTCAATATATTGTTCTCCTACCTTGTCATGGGTATTACCATGTCGAAATGCAAGCAGTTGGACTACTAGAGTATTTCTCAACGGGGACGGTACCCCGTGTAAAGACCCCATGTAAACACACATTGTTTCCTGTGTTTTTAGTGCTTAAACCCACACTGAAAGGTTTAATTACACTGTTGTTTACAACCAGGACATAATGCAACTGAAATCACAAAGTGACAGAGTGTGTTGTCTGTGAAAATATACTTTTAAGCTCATGTTTACCTCAATGAAATTATATTAACAAGTGAAAAAGTAAACAGAGCTTATTAACCCCCCCGGCAGCATAACACTTTGCCCCTGCTGCCCACCGACACCCTGCCTACACAGGCTGAACTATAAATCTCTTTTAATAACTTTCAAAACTTTGTAAAACATTTGTCTCACCTGTCTGGCGGCCCCTGGGGGGGCTGCGTGGGCCCCCGGCTGCTCCATGTGGCCCTGCTGGTTCTTGGTGGGTCGGGGGCTGCCGTCCTTACTGAGTCCTCCGGCCTCGGCAATGTCCACCCCGCTGTCCTCACTCAGAGTCTGTCCACTGTCGGACAGCTGGGACAGAGTAGCCCCTGGACGGGACACAACAGTGTTAATGGACCATGGAGGAGTCACATGACCAGGTCCCTTAATGTCCCAGCAGGGATATTGGTCCTGGAGCGACGGTGCCATAAACACAAATAATATGATACAGACAGCCTCACTACTGAGTGGACATAAAAATACGAAATACATATGGACATAAATATACAAAATATATATGGACATAAATATACAAAATATATATGGACAGAAAAGTACAAAATATATATGGACAGAAAAATACATAAGACAAATGGACATAAACATACATAATACATATGGACATAAAAATACAAATTATATATGGACATAAAAATACAAAATATATATGGACAAAAAAATACATAATGCATATAGATATAAATGAATATGATTTACAGTGACAAATGCAAAATATAAGGGATAATATTATAAGAAATGATGATAAATCAGTTAAGAAAGGTTAAATAGAGAGAACCCTTCATCTGGGATCTGTCAGACCAGTACTGGGTCTTTTGGGTTCCTTACCTCTCTGCTGTGGTCTGGAGTCTGCAGACAGCCGGTTCATGTCCGTTACCATGACCTTCTGGCTGAGGGCTGGCGAACAGGGCCGGTCGGGGCTACAGGGCGGAGCAGCTGGTGTGATGAGGGACGGGCAGGGGGAGGGACACGGGGAGGGGTGAGGGGACGGGTGAGGCGACGGCATGGGAGACCCCGCTTTGGAAGATGAGGCCGACTTCGACAGGATGGACGACTTCTCATAGGAGCTGGATCTGGATGCCAGTTTAACGGACGTCTCCACCTTCATGGAGCCGGAGGAGTCGCGGTGGTGCAGGAAGCCGGGGCAGGTGTGGTGACCCGAGCTGGGCCGGCTGTGGTGTCCGGCGTGGTGGTGGAAGTGGTGAGCGAAGTGAGGATGAGCGTGGTGCTCCGAGTCTGAGAGCTGGAGGGAACTCTGGCAGGTGTGATGGAGGGCGTTGAAGGAGGTGTGGTGGCCTGTACCGGTGCAGGTGTGGTGTCCAGGGATGGGCGAGGAGGAGGGGGAGGGCTGGTGGCCGGTGGGGAGGGACTTGAGCGACCTCTGGAGGCAGTCCTGGAGCAGCCGGGTGGGGCCGGTGAAGTGCAGGCTGGAGCCGGGCTGCACCATCCGGGCTGAAGGCTTCCGGTTCAGCTCTTTGTCCCTGGACGGTCGGTTCTGGGGCTGAAGAGCGACAGACCGGCAGGGGGGCGGAGATCCAACAGACGCCTGCATGTCATTCTGTCAGAAAACAGCATCAGGAAACATCATTGAGCTCCTTTAAAATAGTTCCAGTGTCCCTGTATGTCAGCGTCATGTTCTATTGAATCAACCCCAGCTGAATGTGTGAGGTTGTCAGGTTCTGTTCTCTGTTCCAGTCCTGTGGTCTGGATGCAGATCAATCTCCAATAGTAGTGGGTGGTACTTTCACTGGAGGAGAACTCAACTCATTCAATCCCAGTCCATATATGACTTCTATCAGTGATCAATAGGAACTAGACTGATATGTGGAACAATTTACATGTTATAAACCATCAAAAGTTAGTTAGTTTGGTTTCAGTTGTTATTTTCCTCAACACTGATTTTTTTAAAACCATGACTATGATTTTAAATGTTATACCTCTAAATTTCTATAAAAAAATTCTCCCATTAAACTTTAAGGAAATATTGACATTTTTATCTCCAATCATCATGAACAGGACATCTTACAGCTGGAGACATAATGTGTCCCAATATTTTTGTCCATATAGTTTATAAACATCAATATTTCCTTAAAGTTTAATGGGACATTTTTTTTAAAATTTAGAGGCAGAACATTCAAAATCATAGTCAGGGATTTAAAAAAATGTAAAAAAAAAAAATCAATGTTTAGAGAAATTAAGTCCAAACCATCTCTGAGGCATTTTAAGCAAAGATAACAATTTAACCCAAACTAACCAATGCAATGATATTTATCCCAATATAAAACATATTCTTACATTTGTCATTATTGTTTTGTATCCCAGACCCCTGTTAGAAAAGAAACACCTAAATTCAACGTGTCCCAATACTTTTGTCCATATAGTGTACATTGTAAGGGCTCCTTCTTTGATAAAAATAGCTGCTATCAGAGGTGAGATAATCATGTTAGAATACGTACTTATTCTAAAGTCCCTCGGCCTCTTAAACACCATTGATTAAAATGGAGCTATTCAGAGTTGAGTGAGTGTTATTATATTACAGCCTATTCATAATATAGGAATGTAATTGGCTAAATGTACAATGTCATGCTGATTATAGGGGACAGTGTGTTTGACAAGGTGCTAAATGACTGTGAGCGTCATTAGTATTAGCATTACCACAACTAACCAACGCAACGATATTTATCCCAATATAAAACTATTTTCTGACATTTGTCATTATTGTTTTGTATCTCAGACCCCTGTTAGAAAAGAAACACCTGAATTCAACATGTCCACATACTTTTGTCCATATAGTGTACATCCAAAGTGGGGATAAGCCTTATAACTGGAATACTACTGAGCATACGAACAAGGCCATTTATACGCCTAACCAACCATTTACTCCCATGAAACGGTCAGATGTGAAAAGGTTAAAAGATATTAAATAGGAATAAAAAGGAAGTCTGGTTAAAGTCAGTAGAGTATGTACAGGTTGTTTCTATTTCACAGAGATGCCTCTAACTCCAACCTGAGCAAAGGCAGATACTGGGTACGCATCTAAAAATACCCACAGATACATATCACTGCCCAACTGGTGGAAGCCAATTATGTTCCAGTCCGTGGTGTTTACCAGACACAGGAGAGTTTTATTCCCTGACTGTAGCCTTTAAGGCAATCAGTGGTCCAAGGTGGCAGACACAACAGCCCAAAAACAAAGTGTGAATGACGTGTAGAGTGAGTGACGAGTCACTTAATATCCATGTCTGTCGATATTTAGAAACATAATAAAGAAAAAAAATATCTAAACTATGAAGGAATTTAATAAAAGGTGTATTTAAATGGATGTCATCACCATCATATCGACATGTATAATTTAAGTGAGTCATGATCTATTGACACAGAGAATACTGTACAGGGACTGTGGTGTGAAATAATGATGCACACCTTTGATTTTTTTGGAAATAAAATGTCACTGCATTATCATTTTATGCCGTTTACACCTGAACTGTGTCTATTGGCTGGAGAGGTGGTTATTTTCACAACAGATCATAAATCTATAGCACATATCTGCCGAAAATTTAGGTTGGATGTTTACAAATACTTCAGTTGAATGCAGTGAAACTCCAGTTTTTCTTTTTTTCCCATATATACACACCCTATATTGGTTCAATCAAGAAATTTCAGGATACAGTAGAGATAACCTTTCATTTTACCACTTTGACCACATTCTCCAAGGATCTAGATAATAGTATGTTCTGTGCCAGTATTCCCGTACAGTTTAACCCTTTGGTCCCACAGAGGTCCTTTAACCACCAAATGTGTGTAATCTGGACAGCAGTGTCGTAATGTTAAAATGTTTTTACATACAGTTTGTTTTTAACACTCTTGCATTTTCTGTATTTCATCAATTTGACCCCTAAACAAAAATACCAAACACTCAACAACTTTCATAGTTTTAACCCTTTAAATTCCATGTACACGTAATGTAAACAAGCTATATTTTTTGATGCAAAAAACTTTTTTTTTAAATATTCTACATAAAAAATGTAAAAATTTTTTTGCAGCATATATCAATGATTAACAGCAACACTGGTTAATATGCATTATTATTTTTTGTACTAGGTCAAATTAGTAGTTAAATGCTAAAATATTTACTCACTAGGTAGAAAGGTGGGAGTGTAGTAATTTTCCATTGTTTATAATGTACTGATTTTAGTGGATGGGTCAGAATTTTAAAAATCATCCAAAAATGAACAATTTTTGAATTCTAACCTATGACAAATTGTGAAAAATAATCAGACCATTTATAACATGAAGCGCAAAGTGTGCATATCATGCTCACCTGGATACCAGAAGGTTAATCCAGGTTATAAGTCCATACATAAATAATGATAACGGATGATCGTTTTGGGTTTATTATGATTATTTACCAGTGTATTGACTTCTTTTTCCCCAGTTTTGATACTGCACCTGAACATAGCATTGACCAGACTACATCATCACTGCGTATCATATTCACGGCCTGTGAAATACGGCAGATAAAAGCAGAAACGACACATACCAGTGCAATGTTTTGTAAGGCATTAGTGTTGTCCTCCTGGTCCTTTTCCGTCCAGCCACCAGCGGAGCCGTCCGTCTGAAACAAACAGTCTGAATCACCGAGCTGCAGGGAAATCTCTGTAATAAACTACTACGGCTTACTTTAACCTACTTAATGCAGATGGCACATGGCTGGGACTCACCCCATAGGACAAAATAATGAATCCAACAAAGTTTAGACTGTTAGAACAAAGTGAAAAGCATTTGTACACTTTTTTTTTTTTTTTTGGTAGAGCTGAATCATTCGAAGCCATTGGAAGAAAGAGGTTTTAACGTTTTATTGCCTCCAGATTGTCATCCAGCAACATTAGGAATGCATTTGTTTCACTATAATTTAATTCAGTATAAAGTGGCCCAAGGAAAGAACGTCTGATGCCTGAAGACGTACATACATACATTATTATTGTAACTTATTGTGCATCAGTTGTGGGTTAAAAAAACAAAAAAAAAATCTCAGTAAAGTACATGGATGAAGATTAAAATGAAGCCATTTAACCAAAACAAAAACTCCAACAGTAAATTAATTTCATTTCACATTAAAGCATAATTCTGTACGACCATGAAACACGACGTTCAACGTGCTCAGAACTATTAGTGAATGTGGAAAACTACCATTTGTGCCTGAAGAGTGAAGCAAAATTAATATTGATAATTAACATTGATGTTTCATACGGTTTGAACGCAATATTCTGTTCTGAGGAAAATCATAAATATGTATGAAACATGGTTATTGTATTCTGACATCAGGATGCAGACTGCATCATTCCATCGCTTCGGCAAAACAGGAATAAACATTACAGATGTTAGCAGATACACTATATGGACAAAAGTATGTGGACACGTTGAATTCAGGTGTTTCTTTTCAGGCTACAAAACAATAATGAGAAATATCATATTATAGTTTGACATTGGGATACATATCAGTGCATTAGTTAGTTTGGTTTAAACTGTTATCTTTGTTTCCAAAATGCCTCAGAGATGGATTTGACTTAATTTCTCTTAACATTGATTTTTTAATTTATTTATTTTTTTAATCCATGACTATGATTTTAAATGTTCTACCTCTAAATTTCTAAAATATTTGACTGTAAATAACTTTCTACCTTTCCACTTTCTATGTGGTCCTTTATATTTGTGCACTATTGTAGTTTCCGATCAGTGTGATATCTTTAAAATTAGGAAGTCTACATTTACAGTCTATACGTCTTTTTTTTTTTTCTTGATAATTGGCTGATTTATTTCAATTTCCCCAAAAGGACATAAGACCTGAACAAAGGACCTTTAATAATACATCTCAGTAACACCTCCGATGGACTCTAAATAATAACTGGCCAACCCGAAGTTTCGAAGGCCATAACATCTATTACTGTGAGTTTCCAGGAAGTCTGACGACTGTTGACCCTCTGAGAAAACGATCTTATTAATAAAAGCTGAAATTAAAGATCCTCTCTACTGATATTCTACAATTCCACATAATTAAAATGAAGCACGGGGGTAAGTGAGTTAACAGAGAGAATAGAAAACCTTCAGAATCATGAAAAACAGAGTCAATGTACACATAATTCAACAAAGCCTTGACCTTCTACTTTTTAACCCAGAAAAATCACAATATTACCACAGGTAACATAACTGACTGAAACAGACCATAACTGCAGGTAGAGTTTCCAGATCCTGTTATCACGTCCAACCAACAGGTGGCGGACATGTGTCCCTTCAGTCCTAACACCAGTTCAGGACATGTTTCTATTCAAAGTGAAGAAGAAAATCCAGTTTAAAGGCGTGGACCTGAGCTGGTTTAGTAAGGAAGTAAAGTGGATTTAGTTTGAGTTTGGACAGATAAGGACAGATTTGGATACTCTGCTGCTTGGATAAGAAATGACTAAAACTTACAGCAATTTACTTTCAACTAATGTTTAAGTTAATTTATTTTAAGGATAAGATGACAAAAAAACCAAAAACACAGAGAAAACTTCGATGTAAATATGTTCAAAGTTGAATTTTACTAAAAGTTACACAATCTAATGTGGCCACCGCCCTGTGATGTCACAATATGCAAATTAGATGAGTACATTTACTCTCGTCATAAACTTTGGGTCATACCCAATACTTTTCTAATTTTTGCTGTTTGAAATCTTGATATCAAAATTTAATATTTTTTGTAAAAAAAACAAAAACTCTGGTGGCTAAAGGGTTAATTAAATGAAAAATGAAAAATGCACACATAAAATTATAATAAATGGTGGTAAATCACTTAGAAAAGACAAAAAAATTATTTGGAAGTTGTGGCGAATATAGTTGTGAGTCTTTAAGGGTTAATCCCCCTCCACCACCTCCTCATCATCAAGCTTTCATGTAAATATGTTCAAAGTTAAATTTTAGTAAAAATTTACACCATCCACTATGGCTGCCACCCTGTCATATCATAATGTGCTAATTAGATGAGTAAATGTACTCCCATCATAAACTTTGGGTCTTACTCAATGTTTTTCTCATTTATAATATGACTTTATCTCGAAACACTTCCAAGATACAGATTTTTGAAATCTTGATATCAAAACTGAATATTTTTTTGAAAACAAAAGCTCCGTGGCCTAAAGGGTTAATACTTGCTGTCATTCCAGATCCAGCTCCTGTCATATAATATGCATTTCAGCTCTGTCTCTTCCTTCATATCTCCAGTTACCCCCGCCTGCCCATCTGAACATGCTCTCATATTTTTAGCTTGGTTAATTACAGCTATTGGCTACTCTAAATGAATGTCTTGCAGCCAACATGCATAGACGTATCCATCTACTGAGACAGTGGTGTGTCATAACATGGTGTTTCTACAATGAATCTTACTGCTTCTCACTGCGTAACTAAGTGACTGTCAATTAAATGCAATTAGCTTTTTATTGGGGGGGATGTAATTTCCCAACCACAATGAGTGTGTCTACATGGGTAATTAAGCAGATACATAGTATTCTGCGGCAAACATCACCCAGTGAGCTTTTAATAGCAACACCAAGGAGCTAACCATGACAAGACAAATGTATTAAAGGCTCCTGTGGGCTTCTAACCCTTTTACGGGGAAAAGGGCCTATTTTTGGTCATTTCCACATGCATTACAAAACAGTGACATCAACAGTTCCAGTGAGGACACAATCTCAGGTCCAATGTGGTCTACAGGGTCTGTAAGGCTCTGCATGAACAGTGAGTGTACCTGCTGTGTTAGGTACCATGAAGTAATGGTACTAATGTAAGTAATGATGTTCAAAGGGTTAATGTGGATGTGGACAGGTGTCTGGATCAGCACTGATGTTGGTCTAATGTTCTGAAAGGGATGTTCTAATGTTCTAAAATATATGTTCCTCTCACCTTACATGTGTTATATTACTATTTTTTTATTCTTCGATTTTTTATTTATTTTTTATTTTGTGCCACTTACAGGTAAGGGACCAAAAATGGTAACTTCATTTGACCTTGAGTTTCTACATAACAATAAAAAATCTTGAAAAATTTCACAAAAGTAATAAAGTCTTGTTAAGTCCTCCAATAACACAGTAAGGTTGACATTTGGAATTTCAGGGTATTTCTGTGAGTGAACTATAAAGGGTTAATGGAGTGGAATAAAGAGTTCTGTTAGACTGTACGCCAAATTCTCCAAAAGCGGGAAGGACACGCTTATTTCCAGCTGAAACCAAACAGATCAGGCTGCGGCGCCGTGCGGTACAGTGACTGAAAGTGGATCAGACGCAGACTGTAACCTGGCAGAATGAGGTCTCTGTGGATTGATGTGGGCCACAGTGAAACATCAATACTACACAGTCTGGCTGACCTGTCACCCAGACAGGCCGCTCTGTGACGAAGACGGATGCCCGGGGAGCTGGAGCGGAGGGAAGCACATGTAATGATGATACATGCACTCGGATTCACAGGCCATGTACGGTGGGGACTACAGCTGCAGAGTACAGCAGTTTTCTGCCGCCGTTGGGCGAGAAATTCATGGCCGTTCAGTGAGTGGTCAGAGGAAACAGGACCTCTGCCTGCTCCTCTGGACGGTGTTTTCAGGTTAGACCATATCCCACCCAAGATGGAGGTTTTGGTTGCTTATAGATGTTTTTGGACAAGCAGGTGAGTTAAATACAGTAAATCTACGGCAAAGAAACTCACACTAGTGCAGATGTGTCAAACATATGGCCCGCGGTCCAAACCCGGCCTACCAAAGGGTCCCATCTGGCCCGTGGGGTGGATTTGTGAAATGAAGATGATGTCAAAGCCATTTTATTTCACATTCACATTCAGCTCGATATAATCTAAAGTGGAGCAGAACAGTACATTAATAACATAATAACCTATAAATAAAGACAAACCCAAGTTTTTTTCTCTTTGTTTTAGTCTAAAACAGTACAATTACATGAAAATGTTTACATTTATAAACTATCCTTTCACAAAAAATGTCAATAATCTGAACAAATATGAACACTTATTTCTTAAATAGAAATAAGTGTAATTTTAACAATATTCTGTCCGTTATTAAATGTTTTGTGTATTTGTAGATCCACTGTGATCTGTAAGGCGTACATGTGTAGATGATAAACTGAGGCAGAATATTGGTATAATTGCACTTGTTTTTCTTAAGAAATTTCAGGTTGTTCATGTTATTCACATTTTTTGTTTTGTTTTTTTTTTAAGGATACTTTGTAGACATAATTATATTTATATATTAATTTGACTTTTTTTTACTGTTGTTACTTCACTGGTCCAATTAAAAACATAAACCATAAATCAGCTGTTATTATCTGAATCTGAAAAACCACTGGTAAGTTTTGTATGCATTACATATGTTTCCTGAAATAACACATTCTATTTGTTGTTCCATGTTTAAGCCTCTGGCTCCATTTATCATTCCATACCATTCCCATCCAGGCGTGTTGTTCTGTTTACAGATATCTAAATGCCATCAGGTGGAAAAGGATGAAGATGGTTTGTGTCAGTCGACTGTATTTACACCACCAGCAGAAACAGACCCGCATTAGCATTCAGCTGGAGTCATGTTTGTGTCCATCGGAGAAAAGTCTCTCGCTGTTTCGTTTTTTAACTGCATGTGCCTGGAGCGTTTTCACAGTTCGGCAAGATGGCCATCAGTATCTACACCTGAAGAATGGAAAACTTTTCCTTAAACTTGGACTGACATTGTGGACTGTTAAGGCTGTACTTTCCAGTTGAGCGTTCTCCTGTTTTACACTCTATGTCAGGGCTGTCAAGTTCATTTTAGTTTAGTTTAGCCACATACAGCCCGATATGACCTCAAGTAACATATGTTTTTATTTTTGTTTCTCTTTGTTTTACTACAAAAAAGTACAATTAACCCATAAAGGCCCAAACAGCCACTGGCAACGAAACTCATCTAAAATCTATAATAGCTGTTAATCCACTAATCTTATCAATGCATATAAATAATTGGTGTAAAATACAATTATTCATCTTTTCATGGTCATCAGATATGACCCATTTGGACGTTCAGAGGCTCCGTAGTTACCATGGAAGCACCGTTATTTTCTACAACATTGATTCACCAGTAAAACCCATTGGATCAGTGACAGTGGATGGACACACTTGTCCTTACATTCAAGTATTGATATCTTTGCTGAAGAAGTCCCTTTTTCTTCTGTTTTCTCTGTTTCTGATATAATAACCCTCAACTTTAATCTGAGCTTTGATGAACATCTACATGATCAGTGAATTAAATATAGCAAAATACCTGATTTTCACTGGAAAAACACAAAATACGGAGGATAATATTATAATAAATGTTGATAAATCACTTAAGAAAGGTTCCAAAGAGGGAAAAATCTATTTGAGAACTGTCAAAACGATAGCACTGGGTCTTTATGGGTTAAATTATGAAACTGTTTATGTTTACATACAATGTTAATAATCAGGAAAAAAGGAAACTACTTAAGCGCAATTTTAACAATATTATGCTTCGACTTATCATTTATACACATGTATTACAGATCGGGTTTACAACGGCACAGAACAGTTAGTAACAGGCAGGATATTGTTAAAATTTTGGAGTTTGGAACTAAAATGAGTTTGACGTCCTTGACTGTTAATATCTTCAGTGTAATTTTAAAAAATGTATCCAACGGACCGGATCAGACACTTTGACAGGCCGGTTTTGGCCCACGGGCCATATGTTTGACACCCCTGTTCTATGTACTAATATTCAGGAATGCTTCTGTTTCTAATTACACTCTTACTGTTCTGTTTTGCTTTTATAATATGTAAAACACTTTGGAATCACGCTGTTTGGTGCAAGACACTTATGTAAATGTATTTCACATCCTGACCTTAGTTTTTATTGCTTCACTTAAAACAGCGACCGTCTTCAAGAGTGATTTACAAAATGATCCTCTTGCCTGACATTGATTTTGCCGCGACCGCCCACGTATCAAGGAGAAATCACACTTTTTTCCCCCTCACTTGAGTAAACGTTCTCATTGAGGAAACATCATCCTAACACTTATTCAGCAGCGTGATGCAAACTGACGCCTGCTGCTGAAGCTGATGAGAGACAAAACCACATCATAATATGTCTGTAATGAGCAGGTTTTCATTTGAGAAGACATTCACCAAAGGAGCAGGGACACCTACCGCAGGTTTGTTTTGTTTCCCCGTCAATTTAGTTTGATATTTATGCAAAATGTTCTATTAGAGGTACAGCAGCTTTACATAATGGAAAATCAGAAAGTCAGCAACAACTTATTTTCAGTGATATTTATTATATTACAGAGCTGAGGGGTTTTTTTAGGGACAGACAAAGACCTTAAAATCACATTCCACTGAGTATTTTAAATGTCTTTTAAAGACGCACTGGCTTTTAATACAAGTGTGTGACTTTTATTTGTTTTATCATCTGGTTGTGTTTTAGATGCTATTTATCCTAT
>JAPQRQ010036320.1:0-12585 GCA_037367365.1 Apogon talboti | reverse complement strand
GAGGGGGCTCAGGTGTTTGTGCGTCTATCCTGACAGAGATACATTTGTTTTACACCTTTACTGGACTGTGTCGCACTATAAACTTCCATTGGTCAATGTCCAGGCGAAGTCTTCGGATTAGTTTCTACAATACAAAACTAAACATTTCATACATGGTTGCTGAGAATTACACCCTTTTACTGTTTAAAAAAAAGTGACACCTGAGTGACAGTTGCTATGGGGAAAAAAAAAAAAAAGTAACAGCGATGGATATTGTAGTAACCGAAACCATCACAAAACTATTGTTTTGGTGAGCAGGTGTCATTTTCAGCCCTCGGGCCATTGGCAGAAGCTTGCAAGTCGCTAAGACTCCTCTGGCTACTTCTGTCGCTACTGTGTGAGTTTAGGAAGACCATGCCACTGGCCCCAGTTCCCCCCTTAAACACACACAGTCACAGCCACAGGGGCACAATTTCTACCAAAAGCACTTTACGGCCTGCCAATCACAGTGGACTGCACGGAAAACCGCTGCATCATACAGTTTCATTCCACAACAGCCTACCGCACTGACAAATGAGGAGTTTTCATACTGAATACTACATTAATTGAAAAAGCACATGGAATCCCTTAGTCAAGTGTTTTCCAAAATGTGTGCTTTGCCTTCAGGCCAGTGATTATTGAGCAAAATTTGGTACAGTATATTATAAATACCTCAATATGTTCCAATTTTTCATTTCTTTAAGTGATGGCACATTACTAAATAACGGCATGCAGTTAAATAATATACCTTGAATAAAATACGCTGCTGAAAACATTGCCACCTCATGTGTTCTTCAGTAACACACAGATGTATGTGTGTGGTGTCACTGAGAAAACCCCACTGATGTGGGCCGTAGGAAACCCCCCTTAATCTCCCTGTAATTTCCTCCACCCTCCATCCTATTTCAGTGGTTGATAACTAAGAACATTAGTTTTATGCCACTTGCCAAGCTCAAATGAAAAGAGAGCTAACTTTAATGACACCGCAATTAATCGGCCCAATAGACAGACAGCTAAAAGACGAGATATTGACTTCATTAAGGATAATGTATTATGTCATTAAGTCAGTAGGGTCACCTTGTGTATCATACAAGTTGGTTAATATATTGGCATTTTTCATGAATAAGATAAATTCAGATGTGAGAGATAAAGCTGATTAGAAAATGTTTCATCCACAGAGGCGGGGCTGCCTGCTCCAGTCAGGGCTGATGCTGCAGACTGGAAACCCTCCAGAGGGAAAGAAAGGGGATGATGTGTTACCAATCATACTTTATCAGAAGCCAGATTGATTGGCTGCGGCAATTTAATCATTATTGTTTAACTCTAATCTACAAAGAGGAACACTCAAGGCATGAATGTCTTTATAGGAGGTTGTCAGCAGCCTCATTCATTTCCCACCATTACCGCACTTAACAACACAAACATAACAGATATTACTAGAAAATAAAATTCCTACGCAATGTATTACATTACACGATGTGTATTAGCTATAGTCATCACATGTATTTGTCAAATTTGTTAAAGCGTCATTATTTCAGCACACAAGAATGAGTTTAGACCTCATGCACTTCATATAAATTAGAGGCATTGGACCTTATATTAACGTTGCCATGATGATAAAGTCTTTTCAGCTGCATTTGGCCCGTTTTCTCACAACACATCCCTCTGGAGTATTGAGAGGTATAGGACTTCCACTGCGACCTTGCTAGTTTCTTTTTTGGGGGTCTGTGTGATTATCGGCAGTTTCTCATCTGGTGCAGGCTCCGCTCATTTGTCATGATTATTGCTGAGTTCTGGCCTGTCATTGGCTGCAGGAGATCAATGGCTTTGGACTCTCCCTCTGTTGTATGGGCAGGCCAAACAGCCTTTTCTTCACTAAATGAGGCTTTCCCTCTATCCATCCATCCATCTCTGCTCCTCCCTTTCTCTCTACGTCTTCCTCCCTCTCCCTCTGAGTCAGTTCATCAATTTGGTAGTCTATATATCTCTCTTCTTCCAATCAGTGCTGACATAGCATCTCTCTTGAAGGTATTGAAAATACCAAGCTCTGTCACAGCTCACAATTCTTGATTTGTATAAAAAAAGCCCTGCCAATCTTGTACACTGTAGTCATTGTCAGTGTGAAACAGCCGTCATTTAGTGAACAGAGCTTATTCTAAAATGAGTTATAAGCCTAACGTTCATGTTCAGATGTGACAGTAAGCTGCTTTTTCACAGTTATGTAAATAAGGCTATGATTTAACCAAAAACAAGCAGAAAAGTTGTCTGTGATTCTCGACAGAAATAAGTCATAAATGCAATAAAACGACTCTTTAAAATGGTCTATGCATTTAAAAGCCATTAGGATTAGCAGGGAGGATCTTTAGGCGACTTGAATAGCTGTCACCATTAATTCAACATATTTATTCACAAATGAGGGTTCAGGCTAATTATTTTTTTTATGGGCTGCAAAGAAACCTTTTAATGGATGGCCAAAGATCCCCAGTCACCAAATACATAAAAGATTAATTCATCAACAAATACCTCCACATAAAAGAAAATGGTGCCAGATTGCTGGACAAGCATGTACAATGAAACTGTTTTTAATTTTTTTTTTGTGTGTGCTATTAACTTCAGCGAAAGATCTTATGAATGTCACACGCCAGTAATTACTTGAAACCCTCTGGAATATTTTTAACCATATAAACAAGACGGATCTCTAACCTCATCATTAAGATCCATACACAGCCTCTCAATCAGCTGCCACTTCTATGCGCCGCTCAGGCCTGACAGAGTGTAAAGTTCACAAGTGAATGTATCATTATATCATGATCTGTAATGATAAGTTCTCAGAATAACTCTTTTCTGATTATGTGAGTCGGTGGTTAGTGGCCCTTTAAATATCACGGTTTATATTTGTAGAAAATGAGAGTGTAATTTAATGTTCAAAGAAGCTACAGAGAACTTTAATTATGTGCTCTTAATGAGGAATAAATTATGGCAAGACTAATTGCTTATGAATGTGAAGACACAGATCATGGCTCCTGCTGTACCACACGTACTGCAGATACGTGGCAAAAAGAATGAGCTGATTTTGAGATTGTGTGCATTTGGCTTTGTTGCTCAACGCGAATTTATTAACCACTGCATACAGATATATATCATACAGCGCCTTCTGCCTATACAAACGCTTGCTCAGCATCAAAATGTCATGAAAATTGGCATTCACAAAATGAAGCATAATGTAACACCAAGACGACGTTACAAAAGTGACACAGCCATTATTGAATCTTGACGTGCTGCATCAATCATTCAACCTATCAGCACAAATGAAGCCCTATCACCAAAGGCCTGCAAAACAAAAGCTATCGGCCCAGTGTGAAAAGCCATCGAGCATACATTTATGTCAGTAATCAACACACGGGCCTCTCAGCGCCTCCTCTTGGGTCACAGAATTAAAGTGCCTTTCACGCAAGGTCAAGACTGAGCAGACAAGCCTTATTAAATATATTCCACCACTCCATGTAAATGGCAAGGGATAATCCACCACAGTAATTATCAACCTTCTTTTGTTCGCCCTGGATGCATCAGAAGTAGGGCTGTTAGAGCAAATGAAAAACCAAAAGTAGCCGGGGGAAAAATATCGGTCACTTTTTGTGCTTTTAAAACATTTAATCATCCAACGTGAACCAAAACAGAACAATAATAACAGAAATGCATGTAAAATGGGCTTTAGAGACATAGATACAGATAAAGATCTAGATCAACTACTGAAACATTATGTTCTGTGATGATGTGTGGGTTGTAAACATTTGTGGCAGACATTAGTTCAATTATTGTGAGCTTAATGTTGATTTTGTTGCTAGATTTGGACGCATAGATCCCATTGTTACTCATATTTTGTTCCTATACTAAAAACATATAATAAAATAAATATGTTGCCAGACTGATTGAATCGTAACCTGTTATCATGATGTACATTACCTGCCAATTATTTCTCCCACATATTAATGGTAATAAAAACTCACAGTAACTAAAACTAGGAACTTCCTAATACAAACAGGTATGCATGAAACCGACCAAACTACACTGAAATTAAGAAGAAAAAAAAGTAAAAAAAAAAAAAAAGAAATTCGAAATTTCAAAAAAGAATATAATGACTGAATAATGCAATGGACTTGGATCAGTAGGTTCAGTATAACACATTTTGGTATGTCCACAGTTTGCTATGTAGTACGGAAATCTCAGCGGATGACAAAGAAAAACTAAGACAGGAGTGTATGACACAGTAGGAGATGTGGTATAGAGTCATACTGACTACACTTATACACACAAGAAGCTCCCCAGACTGTTAACTGCAGCCCAGAGCTAGTCCAGTGCCACCTGGAGAGTGAGTAGGAGAGCTGATGAGTTTTATCACCTCGCCAAAACCCTTCCTCAGGAACTTCTAATTGACGGCTGGGCCTGTTCCTCTGTCCCACACAATTTCCCGTCATGCCTCTCCTGCTGCCACATAGCTCTCGCTGCTCGTACCCTGGTTCTCCATCTCCCTCCTCCTCCTCCTCCTCCTCCTCCTCCACCACCATCGGTCTATCCCTAACTCCTTTCTCTCTCTACCTTTGTTTTCACCCATATCCGTTCCCCATCTCCTTTCCTTTCTCTCTTCCTGCCGCACCTTGGCTTGGCTGAGCAGGCCTGACAGGCGGATTCCTTTGCTTTTCGCCGTATTAAAGCCACTTTCTTGCTCTGACAGCCTGCTCTCTCCTGCCACCTCACAGCTCTGGCTTCACACTTCTCTGGGCAGCCACTGCCTCTTGACAGACCACTGTCACTTCCCATCATGCTCTCTGCTGATCGCGCCTCCCTCCTCCACCGCTCTGACACCCCCCATACCCACCTAACCCCTCCTCGGCAAGCTCATGCGAGCCCACTTCCATACCAGTGCAATTATTTTTTTGACAAGCCATCCATCAGCCTTAACTTTAAAAGCACTCTCCACTGATATCCATTGTTAAGCCCCCCCTTTCGTAGCTCCTGCCTTCTCCCTGCAGATAAAGCTTGCATGAGAGAGTATGATATCAGACATCACCAAACCTACCAAACCATGTAAATTTACTTTGTTCTCGGCTATGTTTCCAATTTCACGTCCAATTTTTCGGTACATTATGCGTAGTTGTTGTGCCTAATACAATGTTGTCAAAACCCATTAGAGTTTGCTCCCTTAGTCGCCTCTAAAAACAGGTTACAATTGGTATTCTATATGTGTAAGGCAGACACATCACACCATCTGCAGTTGAATCTTATTAAAATTATCTGTTCAATTCTCACGTTCCTCGGTCAGAGCAATTTGCAGGCATTAGCAAAGACACATATGAAAATGTCAGCATGTCAACTAATAACAACCAAAGCAAAGGGAGTGCATCGCTGTGAGTCAATAATGCTGCCTTGCTGGTGACACAAATTTGATGGTAATCTAAGAAAATGAATAAGGAGGAAAAGCTCTTCGCTGTTTGAATGGGAATCTTGTCCTGTGTTGAATCATTTGGCACTCTTCCACTTGGCCTACATCTTAGCCTTGCAGTGGAAAAGGGGGGCATGACAACAAAGTGTTCTCCTATCACTACTGTCTGGTGCTCTCAAAGAGCACACATTACATGTGCATGATGAACTGCTGCATTATGCACAGCTCGAATGACTGTTCTCTTCATCTGACCGTTGCTGTTACTTGAAACAAAGGTTTAGACGCTAAAGTATTAGACATGGACATGGAATGGACAAGAAAGCACACTCTGGGTTGTGTTTTACTTTTATAATGAATGAAGCCACTTATAAATCATGCTAAACCCAATAGTGAGTAAAGAATCAAGAGCCCGTTAACAACAACACACCAATCTGTACAAGATTATGAGACAGATGAGGAAAATATTGCAAAAAGGTGGACAAAGTGCCCCCCAATGTCACTAACTCGAAAACTTTAGAGTGACACAGTGCAGGTTATCAACCCAAACTGAAGTAAATTGGTTATGGGGCAAAATATTGTACAATTCAGCAGCATTTCATAAAAGAATAGTGAAAACAGGCAAATGAGAAGTGACAAAAGTGCTACAGCGGCACAACTGAGCTTTGCTGCCTCACTCAGAATCACTCAGCCAAGTGAGTTTGTTAACTTTAAGCCAATTGCATTCAAAAGCCACCCTTCAACAAAAAGGAAACACAATTAACAAGCTGATACCAGCGTGTGTCTGGCTGACTTAATGAATATCAAATTATACACAAACACTTATAAATCATCATTATCCCCTAAATTTTAATTGATCCCACAATTAAACATGACAAATGCGACGTATGGCAAATCTTGACTTTATTCTTTCCCAATAAGGGACTATTTATCTTTCTCTTTTCCTAGTGAGTCATAGCTAATTTCACATTGCATGTGCTGCTAATTAACAGGGACAGACAGACAATTTTAGTGCAGGGTAATTTCTTTTGTTTACAGCAGGGAGCCTTCTGTTTCGAATAATTTTCCGAGGCTCTTAGGAACTCTGTTTTGCTCCTAATGGCAGCCCGTTCAGCCTTCCCTTAAGTTTTGGACTGACATTTTCTTCAGTGTCAGTTTACACTTAAAATAATAATTATGTTCATTGTTTTAACAGTACTTTGCATTACGGTCAATTATGCTTATTTATTTATTTATTTTTAACACACTGATCAGATAATTCATAGAAAACAAATGGCTGTTGAGCACTAAAGGAAAGGTCGGCTGAGCAGGATTTTTAAGTGAATATTCAGAGACAGTGTCTATTTACAGTAATAATTATGTGTATCATTTTAACGGTACATTGCTCTACAGTAAAAGCTTCTTGTTTTTTAAGCTAGTGATCAGATAATTCAGAATAAGATGCTTGTTTAGCAGTAAAGAAATGGTTGATTGAGTAACCCTTCCTATATGAATCCTATGAGGCTGAATACTCTGAACAATTAATTAAAAGCTTGTGAACATGTTTGAGCACGCGTCCAAGTTTGTGTGTGCAAGTGTGTGTGTGTGTGCCTTGACATGTTTATTTGAGCCGTGTTGTGCTTACACCTTGTGCAGATGCTGAGTCTAATGCACCGCAGACACCTGCCACTGTCGGTGGCCCTGACAGCTCCGGTCCCAACAAAGCGAAGCAAGGCACCAGCATATGGTTATCAATGATCCAGATGGCTCCTGCTTGTCTCCAGACTGACAACTTTGCTCCTCCATTATCAAACACTAGTAATTAACCATAATCAAGTAGGTGTTAATTAGACATAATGAAACAATTTCTGTTTGGTCAGAGCCTACTATTTGCCAATTACTTGTAATTATATGCACTAAGCACTTCAGTGTAATCTCTGTCGGTGGTGGAGCAGGCAGCCAGTCAAGCAGCAGGGCTGTGTCTGTTTGCTAGAATGAAAAGCCTTTTGTTTTCTCAAAAAATTTGGCAGATATGAACCTGCAGTCTTTTCATTGGCCAGCCTGTCACAGCTGCCTAAGGGGAGGAACAAAGAGAGCATCATACTTCTTGGTGACAGCGCCAGGGAAGTTTGTCATTCCCGAGAGTGGATGGCTGTTAATCAGGGTGACTCTTGACCCCGATCCACGGGTCTCTGCGCCACCGCTGGCCATGCACACCTGGAAGCAATATAAGCAACGCAGTGTATGTTTCAGGGGAAATTAAAGCTATGAATTTGGTTAGTGGAAATCAGAGGAGAGGTAAAGCTTAGAGCGGAAAAGAGGCAACCAATATTATAAGGCGTACATAGAACTGGGACACGTATACTGACTGTTTTTATCAGTTTTATGCTGTTTCTACATTGAAATAATAACATGAATCACACATACTGTACACCTGCTTCAGCGTATGTCTTTTTTTCATTAATAATGGATGTAGATCAGGGAAAAATGGAAAATAAAGATGTGAAGATGAACAAATTTATCAACATATTTAGAGGAGCCAATTATGGACTTTAACAGCAGAGACAACGGGTACATCCAAGATGAAGAGCTATTGTTACATAAACAATTCAAAAGTAGACTTGAAGTTTTAATGTGCTCTTGCATGGAACAAAACCTGGACTGGTGTGGTCAAGAAAATCACAGTGGAAATACTTTTACTGCAGTTAGGAAGTAACTTTAGATTAGACAGTAATGGTGAAAAAAAAAGACCCTATTATCAATAAGTATAAGGATTAAGTGTGTTTCTTGTAAATAATGCTACTGGCCAGTCAATAAGCTCTTCTTATTCAGTTATTGTTACTATATACTTGTTCAAAACTGCTATTAAGCAACACATTTAATACACAGCCTGGCCAAAACAAAACAAACAAAAAAAAAAGGTCACCATCTCTATTTAACTAAACAAATAGTTCAGATAGATAATTACTGCAGTGGTTCATATGTTTCAGCTCCTACAGGTTATTAAACTTTTTTTCTTGAACAACCATCAGGTTGATAGAGAGTATAGATTTTAGACTGTGTTTCAGTGGAGAAGGGTCATGTGGTCTGATGAGTCCAGACTGACCCTGTTCCAGAGTGACGGGAGCTGGATGAAATGATTACCCATCATGCCTAGTGCCTACAATAGAAACCTGTGGGAGCAGTGTTATGATCTGGGGTTGATGCACTTGGGTCAGGTCTAGGTTCAGCAACGTTATATGTCCGGGAAAATATAAAAATAAATTGCATAGGGTTATTGAAATGATCTGGAAATGCATGCTGTAATCAAAGCTAAAGGTGGTCCAACAAAATATTAGAGTGTAATTTTTAGCCAGGCTGTATAGAATAAAATGTATAACTCAAACCTGTAATGTATTTTAGCATAGTGTCCATATTAACATAAAACAAAGATCTGCAGGCAGTGCCACTAAATCAAAAACAAGTTCAAGTATTGATAATGTTCACAATCAACCTAGTGACAGAAACAAAGGAAGACAAAGCCTGCTATGATACTATTGGACACAGTTGTGTAATTTAATATCAGATAAATTCCTTATGAAGACAGGATTTGACATTTCTGTTATTATTTCCCTGATAAAAAGATGGGATTCCACCTTTTTTCCTCTTCAGTTGGTAGAATAATTGCTTTTTCCCAAGGGCTAATGTTAGACTAATCTGTTTTTCGTCACAGCATGTCAGAATCAAAAAGCTGAGATACAATCAGAGGCGACACACGAGACAAATAAGAGAACGTTAATGCAAGTGATAATAATACTGCTAATGATAAGGTGGTGAATTTTTTGGTCTTAAAGCTGTCAGAAGATCACTTTTAAATTAAATACAAAGAACAGACTAACAATGTAGAGTTTGCCATGAAAACAATTCATCCAATTCTGCATGTTAGCAATTAACCACAATCACAAAAAAACAGAGCAGTCACCTCATAATTATAATGAGCTAGACGTCTGTGCGAACTTCATGTACTGTCAGCGATAGTAAGTTAGCTCTGCTGTGCCTTGTGTGGTTCTACAATATGGACAGAAAGCAGAAGGCAATGCACTGTTGTTGCATTTTTTTTTTTTTACAAGTTAATCTCTAAATTAGATCTAAATTAACCATGTCAGATGTGAGCAACAGAATAATCCTGCCACAGAAATAACAGAAAGAGAAATATTTAGGCTGACAGTGGAAAAAAAAACAAAAAAACACAACACCACACTGTCTCCTCTCATGGACCACATTTTTTTAAAGCTATTTTGTCATCTATGGTGGCTGGGTGTCTAAATCCACATTTTTTTATCGGTCAAGAACACAGTAAATTTGCCTGTCACCAAAGTCATCCTAATTAAAGAGCACCGTGGCAGCAAAAAAGCCTGTTTGTGTGTGCGGAGTTAGTTATTTCTCTAACTAGGCATCAACAACACTGTAAATTAGTCATTTACAGTGAGGCGGTAATCACAGAGGCCATAACCCAGACCCAGCCCTCGCCCATAATTACTGTGGTCCAGCATAATCAACAGCACATCATCTGCTATGAGCTGGAAAAGTACTCACACTTTACCCCGCCCCGTAACACAACATGGTCTCCCATGACTTAGGACGCAGCCGCCCACTGTGTTTGCACGTTAACGCATTAACAAGCTCATTTCACAGTTAAAAGGCCAAACACTTACACACTCAACTACATCTAACACCATACTGGCAAGTAACTACGTTCATGGTGCAAGGAAACTCAAAGTCCTGGTATACATGAAAGTACAAGTATGATCAGTTAATGTTGCACGGTGCTTTTCCGATCTTAAATTACTTCAGACTTAAATAGCTTTTGGCACTTATGATAAAAGCAACACATCATGCATCACCATGTTGCAACTTTAACCCGTAAAGATCCAGTGCTACTTTTGTGGCAGTTCCCATGTAGATTCTTCTCCATTTTTAACTTTTCTTAAGTGATTTACCGTCATTTATTCTATTATTTTGCTCTGTACTTCGCATTTTTAAGTGAAAATCAGGTATTTTCCTATATTTAATTTATTGATCATGTAGATGTTCGTAAACGCTCAGATTAAAGTTGAGGGATATTATATCAGGAACAGAGAAAACTGAATAAAAAACTCCATGGGTTTTAGTGGTGAATCAGTGTTGTAGAAGATGACAGCGTTTCCATGGTAACTACAGTGCCTCTGAATGCCCAAATGGGTCATATCTGATGACAAATTGCATTTTACACCAATTATTTACATGGATTGATAAGATTAGTGGATCAACAGGTATTAAACAGATTATATCAGTAAATGTGTTTTGGTTACCGGTGGATGTTTGGGTCTTTATGGGTTAAACCACTGTGATTCTCAATATGGACAAATGACACAGCAGAAGAAGCCACAACTTTAACCAGTTTTGAGAAAATTATTGTTGTCACAGAAACTGCGCGTCTCATTCTTTAAAATGACTTTGGAACCTGCTACAGAAAACCAAAAGGAGGTATTATCACAACAAGCAGCTAATCAGAGCACACAACAACCCTTATCCTTGCCAACATCATTACAAAATACTACACAGCAGTGAAAATGAGATTTATGCGCTATGGGCCGATTTGTTAGACTTATAAATAGGTCATTTCTGTTGCGAGAACACAATAAGGCAAACGAGAATGAATTAAGGTTTTTGTTTTTTTTCTTTTTTGTTGTGATGAACTGTTGATGTCTTGCAAAGCTTGGCATACACTTGCACTAATTTGTGTTCTCTATTTTTTCTTATTAAAACCAAACACAGTCATTGCAGTGGTTCTTGGGCCCCCATTTGTCCACAACAGAACAATATAAACTGACTTTAATTAAAAATGTTGATGACATTGAACAGAATTAGTTTTAAGTCGTGTGGTGTAATACCTGAAACTAATCAGAAACTCTTATTAAGGCAGACTTTCCTATAAAGTTCTATTTATTATTACACCTAACCATGAACACATACAGATAAATAACATGTGTCTACAGCAGTGCATGAGAAATGGACACAACCTAAACTCTTACTCTGGACCAAAACCTCTCTGTGCTGCTCCTTTGTAAAGACAGAGTCATGAGGAGGAGTGGATGGAGGGGTGCTGAGGTGCTGAGGCTTGAGCTGCTTGTCAGTGGCATGACTGATCACCGAGGCCAACTCTAAAAGGATTGCTGGTGGAAATAAAGACACCAGCATGTCAGCTGTAAGCTCCTCAGAAGGACCCATCAGACAAGTGGATGCATATTGACAGGCCCGAGACAGAAAGAGAGAGACATGGAGAGATGAAGGGGGAGACGGAGAGAGAGAGAGAGAAAGAGAGAAAGAGAGAGAGAGAGAGAGAGAGAGAGAGAGGAAGTGTCCTGAAGTCGCTCACCTTGGCTGGGGCTGCAATGTCAGCCGACCCGGTGGCCATCACTCTCCGGCCCTGTCCTGGGTATTATTTAAAGCCAAACAAATATCAGGGGCTGAATGTCACCGCAAGGACACCCCAGCCTCATCTCCACCAATCAGTGTCCTGGGTTTCAAATCACCCTTTCTCCTTCCTGCGCCGACATATCCATCTTCCTCATTCCTATACCGGGCTTCACACCCCCATTCGACCCCTGACTACCACATTGAGGGGCGGTACTGTGCAACAGATTTACGATTCCCCCATCTCGGGCAGAGCACGATTTATTGACATTAGTTGTCAGCTTTCTTTTTGAGAAATTGCACGTAGAATTAATTTTAACTACGTCTTAATGTTAAATATCCTGGAAACACTAAATTTCATGGTAGGTGATGCTCACAGCCGCATAAGCATATATCAAGTTCTTGGGCTTCGCTGGAAGACCCTTTTTTTAAGTCTTTAATTTAATAAGAAGCAGCTCATAACCGCTTCATCTCAGCTGTTAATTACACATCCTTTATGCTGAGGAATGATCTTGGGACCCTATTTAATGCATCAAAAGTTTAAGTAATTTAATTTAATTGTTTTTATTACTTAATCATGTCCAAGGCCACAAAACTTGACGCAGAACAACCTGAACAAGGTATCTCAGTGTCATTTTGAGAAGGGGGAAAATGTTCAAATTGCTTTGCCTTAAAAGATATGTGCTTATATACACACACACACACACACACACACA
>JAPQRQ010036319.1:0-12585 GCA_037367365.1 Apogon talboti | reverse complement strand
AATAATTGCAATAATAATAATTATAAGCAGCAGTGACACAACTAAATTACCAACAGTAAGAGAACAAACATTGCACACTGGAATAAACAATAAACAACATTGCACAGTGTGATATTTGGTGTTCTTGTGTTGCTAATGAACAAAGACAAGAGTATTTTTTCACACTGATGATAGCAATTCACTGAAATCAGCCTGTCTGACACAGACACTACAAGTTCTGTATCTTACTTCCTGCTATCCTTGCACATCCTTACTTCCTGCTTTCAGGAATGCTTTAGCCTATCTTCATAACAGGTCAAAGTATAAAGGTCACCAGATGTGCGGACAACTTGTATTTCTTTTTAAGTGTCCTCCATGATGCATCGATTTCACAATTACTCTGAAATGCTCCCATGTGTCCGTATGAAACTAATACATGTTGGAATTGCCTTTCGTATGTTAGACCTCAGTGAATGGCTCAAGGGCGATGCACACAACACGCCACAAGAAGAAGCTGCGGTACTCTCAGGAGCTGTCGGAAACACTCATAGTGGAGAATGTGACGGTGGATCACACTGGGGAATACACCTGCACTGCATCCAGTGGGCAGATGGAGAAAAGTGCCACAGTTTTCCTAAAAGTTTATGGTAAGTGCACTAAAAGAAATGAATTCTGAAGAATCAAAACAAAAAAGCCTCATCCAATCGAGAAGGTCACAGGAGACTGACTATAACTATTTTATTATTTTTGGCTCTGAGACATAGGAGAAAAGTTGGATTTCAGTGATTAAATCCAATTTTCTTTTGAAAGTATCATTAAGAATACAATATCTGCTGTATATAACAGTCCTGTATTTTTATAGTCACATCATCCGTCCATTGTTCTTTGTAAACCTCCTTTTTTGGAAATTCCATTCCTCTGATTAGATTGAGAAATCATACAGGATCAGTCCAACCTGGATGGTACAGTGGAGTATGAATTGGAAAACCACAGACCCACCACTAGGCGCATATGCTGTCCTCTTTAAATCCAGTTGTTCCATAAACCATAAATATGAAGAACTCCCACTGTCTTTACCTAGAACATTTTTCAGATTTGTTTTACTCAGTCATTTTTCCCAGGGTGTGTCTGGTAAATCATAAAAGCTCATGCTGAGCTCCCTTTTGGCTTCCCTCACTTGTTACATCCATTAAAAAGTGCAGTTTGCAGTAAATACTGACATATAAATGATTTCTAATAGTATTCATATGTTTCACGATTTCTTGTGTTTCCAGAAAAACCTTTCATCGACATGAAGGAGCCCTGGACAAAGGTTTGGGAGGTTAATGTGGGTGATCAGACGTCGATCCAGATCCCTGTCAAGTACTTAGCCTACCCCGAGCCCAGTTTCAAATGGTATGTTCACAGCAGAAGGAGGACAGCTATTCACATAAAAGAAATACATCTTCACCTTGCATTCATGTTGAAAAATTCCATCCCCAAATGTATGTTATGGATAACTTTTTATTCTGTTCTGGCAGGTTAAAAAATGGACAGCCACTGAAGCATGACTACAAAATAAAACAGAGAAGTGATGCTCTTATCATTCGTGGAGTTTCGGAAATGGATGCAGGGAATTACACGATGGTGCTGACCAATAACATCACTGAAGAGGAACAGAGACGCTCCTTCCTGCTGCTGGTCAATGGCATGTACTCCCTTTTATTCTGTTTGTTTCTCATTGAGTTGCATGACACTTCATTTGTCATTTTTGTTGTTTTGTTCTCCAGTACCGCCTCATATCATTGAGAAGGAGGTGGCCGTAGACACCGACATATACCCTTATGGCAGCAGCCCCACCCTGAGGTGCACCACCTCAGGAACCCCCATCCCTGAACACATCAATTGGCAGTGGATGTCCAAAGACGACTGTCCAGAGGCTTTCACGTAAGTCGCTCTGTCAGCCCTGAGACTGCATGTGTGAGAGAAAGAAAAACTTGCCGTATGTTTCCATTTGTGTGTGGACACAGTGTTCGCACGCCGCTCGCTCAGTCATTGTCAACAGGTTGTTGATTTTAGGGGACAAATAGCTGCTTTCGTGATGTTGACAAAAACAAGAGAGGAGACAATGAGAGTACACCCTGACCCGACGCGGATAGGCGGATGTGATTCATGTCCTTCACAATGTCCACTTTCAGAAGGACATTAATTATTTTGGCTTTATTTCCAAATTTAACTCAATAAAGTATTTTTACTACAGACTTTTGGCCCTCCCGAATCGGTGGGTCAACCTAGTAGCTCTGTCTGTGCAGCAGGACTTTACTGTTAGCACTGATTACACAACAATGCAGTCAGGTATGCAGCGATTTGACGACTGTTGATAGAAAGGAGGAGGCGTGTGTGGCTGCTTTGACCAGAGAGGACCATCAGCAGGTTCCTTATCTTCTGCATACACATCAGAGCACTTCCTCAGCCCTGCAATACGTTTCCTGTTGTTTCTTTTTGTCCTCTCTATCAAAAAAAGAGCTTTTTTTCCTGCTAAAGCTGAGCCTCGTCTTGTAGTGATAGTTATATGGATGTTTTAATGTATTTAACTTTTATATCTCATTATCATTATCATATCTCATTACATTTTTAACAGGGTAGCTAGTACTTCCTAACCAGTGTTGGGAGTAACGCGTTACAAAAGTAATGCATTACAGTAATGGATTGCTTTTTGCTGTAATGCAGTAGTGTAAGGCATTACTAATCAATTTTCAGTAATATTTTACTCGGTACATGTTCAAAAGCGCTTCTGTTACAACACACTTTTTGCCCATAATTTAATTGCTCAAAAGAAAAAAAAGAACAAAAAAAAAAACTCCAACACTTCTACTATGGACACACCATTTATGACGAGAGTCTGTATGTAACTCAAAAGTAATACAGGAGTCATGTAACGCATTACAATTCTGAGACAGTAATATTGGAAGGTAAGGAATTACTTTTAAGTAACAGTTACAAGTAATTTGTAATGTATTACAGTTTGGAAGTAACTTGCACAACACTGTTCCTAACCTATTCCATTTCAGCAGTATGTTTGTTAATGTTGCTTCCAAGTATCATAAGGGATGTTTTTCATTTCTTTTCTGTCCAGTAGGTCAGGGCTGGTTAAGTCCGAGGTCCAGTTGGAGGATTGTACAAGTTGGAAAGATATCAAGAATAACACTGGTCACAACCCTGTGGAACGAATTTTCAGTCACACTGATCACACACAAAAGGTGAATTTTTCTTATTACTAGGCTTTGAATATGAAGGATTGTTAAAGTCCTTCTTCACTATATGCCATCAGTGTGTGCACACAAAAAAAACAGATTTTTAAGAAATTAGGAATCATCTTGTGTCGAAATATAGACTTTTAGAGGAGCTGGAGATGTATTTTAACAGATATGAATCATTATTTCAAGTCAAGTATTCATAGAATGAGAGCGGTGGATCTTAAACAAAGTAAATGTCTGTTCACTAGAAAATCGTCAGCTCTTTGAAGATTCAGAGGGCTGAGACCCACGCCCTCTACAGATGCACTGCTGCCAACAAAGCTGGAGAAGATTCTCGCATCATCTTCTTCCACGTGACACGTGAGCTTTTTCCTCTTTTCTGTTTCTTCCATGAGGCTCCTTGTTCTGATCATTACTACATTTACCGTATGATCGTCCTTCTGATGCTCATAGGTGGCCTTGAGCTGACTCTGTCTCCATCCGATGAGCCTTTGGAGGAAGATGATGTTATGCTGCGGTGTAAGGCAGACAGGCTGATTTATGGTAACCTGGCCTGGTACCGTGTGACCAACGTGTCGGAGTCAGAGCAGGTGGCGGCGGTGCAGCCCTGCCGCTCCCTGGCCCTGCAGCCCACACCCCTGTCGCAGGCGGTGCTGTCCAACAGCAAGGATACCAACATGACACTGGTGCTGCCGCTGCCCAGCGTGTCCCTCCAGGACGAGGGTCTCTACGCCTGTCAAGTGGAAAGCATCAAAACTAAGGAGAGAACCTGCCTGCTACGCCGTCTGTTACTCAAAGGTAGAACGCTCATATTTGCACCTGCCTGTTTATAGTGTTCTGTCAATCAGAACCCACACATAGATTTCACTTTACTCTGGTTACTTCATTAACATAGTTTAACTTTTAAGATTTTATTAAGAATTGATTACTTTCAACAAATATAAATAGGTAAATAAAACTGACAGTGTTTAGATTGTATTGTTCCCCCCTCTCTTCCTGTATTCAATAACAAATGAAGACATTTTTAGTTTTCTTTGATCCCAGCATGAGTTGTCGTTTTGTTGTTTTCAGAGTAGATGTGAATTTGTTTTGAGTTTTACTTTAAGTTTATGTTCCCATTTACGATTCCCATCAAATCTTACACTGACAGCCATACTTATTCTAAGAGCACAGCATAACATCAACTGATTATATTTCTTTTTTTTTTGTAGAAGCTAATGTATTTTGGTATTTTTACTTTTTTATCATGCATATGAATGTAGAAAGAAAGAAAGAAGTCATAAGTCTATAAATCACTGGCAACAAACACTGACTGTAAAGGCAAATCATATTTAGCATATTAAATTTTTTTGATTTTTTTACTTATTTCTACCTATACTATATATGCTCTAAAATGTAATGGTTTCCTCTTTTGCTCATACCCTGCCTTTCCACCACATTCCAGTGGAATTAGTGCAATAGTTTTTTCATAGTCCTGCTGATAGTCGATCAAATGGTAAGAAAAACATCTTTTGCAGCAGCAACAGCTGTCAGAAAAATTTATTTAGTCTTCCACTTCAGTTTTGATTTAATTTGAGAGATTGTTTTGAGCAACTGACTCATATTAGTTTAGTTTTTTCTTGGAATTATATTGTTTTAGTGTTACATTGCACAAAGCCATTTTAACTGCCAAACTGGACTGTTTTATTTGGTTTTGGTTTGTTCTCCATTGTTCACTGTAGCTTTTATTTTTAGTGTTTTTAAAAATCTGGGTGGAGGTAATGAATAAGTGTTATGTGACATTTGAAAATTCTTGAAACATGAAAAGTTCGATTGATTTGTCCATACATTTATAAATATATAACTACCACGTACTTTATAATATATTATCTACTGAATTGAATTGAATTGAATTGAATTGAATTGAATTGAATTGAATTGAATTGAACTGCTTTCTATTTTGAAATCCACTTCCAGGTCTCGAGGCGGCCAGGATCCTTACCAATTTGACCGACCAAAAAGTGAACGTGAGTGCGACAGTTAAGCTCATCTGTGACGCTGCTGGGACCCCAAACCCCACAGTGGTTTGGACCAAAAATAATCAAACTGTAGAGGAAGGTTCAGGTGAGACATGCACTGCTCTTAAATCAGACTCCATTTGTTGCCGTACGTCACTGCAGCTGTTATAAACTGTGTCGACTGCTTCCAGGTGTTATTCTGAGTCAGAACAACTATGTTTTGACAATCCAACGTGTGAAGAAGGAGGACAGCGGTCTGTACACCTGCACCGCATGTAACCGCCGCGGTTGTGATGCCTCACAGGCGTTTTTGACAACTGAAGGTCAGTCTTGGCCTGAACCAGTGCCAAATCACAAATCATAAATGTAGCATGATTTAATATTTATTAAATAATGTATCATCCATAGCCAAAGGAGTAAAATTTCGCTTTAATCCCTAGACAATACCCAAAATAATGACAAAGACCATGTACAGTATTTATATCCTGCCTCAAGGTTTCACAGATTCACATTACGCATGCACCATTTTTCATATCAAAACATAGCGTAAGAATAACTTTGCTTCCGCATGACAGGAAGTTTCCCCAGTTAACGCACATCCTCCTGGGAGTTTCTAAATCTAAAACAATGAAGAGACTACAGCACAAAGGGAGAGGCCGGCCCTCCCCCAGCTCCAGCCTCTGCTCTCCTGTCCTGAACACATCCACACAAACAAATGCCCCAACTAGAACTAGGGCCTACGTGACCTGGTCCCCGCCAGCAGAATGCAGACGTAGTCCCAGTAACCAGACGCCAGCACTGCTAACACGGGAGGGTGGAGGATGAGACCTCTAACAAACAGAAAAGTCCAGACAAGTAGAGCAAAGGATTCAAACTAAACTAATATTGAAGAGTGTCCATTAGAGCATGTAGTTATACTTTACTAGGATTTTTCCAAGTTGTCTTTGGCTGGAGTTGTTCTGACCAGTTGTTGTGGCTAGATAAACTATCAGTTTGCTTACAGTCCAAATTCTAACAGTCTCCTTCCTCCAACCCAAACACAGACACATACACACTTATAGAAGCCAAAGACAATGACAAACCTGTCTGAGCTTTATGTAATACTGCCAAAGCATGTCACTGAAATTGTACTTGACATTCCACAGTGACTATCCCACGCTTTCCTCTGAAATTGCTCCAATTTTTTCCAATTACTTGTATGATCAAACCCATAAACCTGTCTTGTAATGACTTGTTTAAATCACACTGTTGTGCATGTTGTAGGTGTTGAAGAAAAGACTAATGTGGAGTTAATTGTTCCTATTGGAGCAGTGGTCATCGCCATGTTTTTCTGGTTACTGATCGTCTTTGTCATCCGTGGGAGAAAGAGGGTAAGAACTTCCTCATCCTCATCCTCATCCTGATCCTCTCTTTGCCACACTTTTCCTTCCTTGGATTTTCCCTCCAGTTACACACAAGAGAGCTCATAATGGATGAAAAAATAACAGCTAAAACACACATGCACCAGCACACACACTGCGAGGGTGTATGACTGATTGGAAGTGACTGGTCTGGCTCTTCTTTTGTGTCCAAGAACAACGGGGCCACTTTCTGCTCCCATAAGTCACGTACACTCGCCATGTGGACGGGGGCCCACTTACTGGAGGGGCTCCAGAGTCACTGGAAAACTGCTGCACAGTTTTTATTCATTATCTGTGGCTCAGTTGGTAGAGCAGGTTGGTGGTTTGATCCCCAATCCTGTCTGCATGTTGAAGTGTCCTTGAGCAAGAGACAGAGCCCTGAGTTGCTCCAAGTGATTGTTTCACTGGTGTGTGAATGTTTGTGTGAGTGGGTGAATATGACACAGTGTAAATTACTTTGAATACCGTAAAGGTGAAAAGGTGGTGAAAATGCAAGATCATTTAACCCACAAAGACCCAGTGCAACTTTTGTGGCCATTCCCAAATGAATTTTGCTCTGTATTGAACCTGTCTTCAGTGATTAATCACCATTTATTGTAATATTATCCTCTGTATTTTGTTTTTTTTCAGTAAGAATTAGTTTTTTTCCTATATTTAATTCACTGATCATGTAAATGTTCATTAAAGCACAGATTAAATTTGAGGGTTATTATATCAGAAACAGACAAAACTGAACAAAAAGTGACTTTTTCTGTAAAATATATCATTAACTGAACATAAAGTGTCTCCATCCACTGTCATTGATCCAAGTACATGGGTTTTACTGGTGAATCAATGTTGTAGAAGATGATGGTGTTTCCACGTTCACTACGGAGCCTCTGAATGTCCAAATGGGTCATATCTGATGACCATGAAAATATGACAAACAGCATTTTACACCAATTATTTACATGCATTGATAGGATTAGTGGATCAACAGGTATTAAACAGTTTACATGACTAGATGGTTTTGGTTGCCAGTGGATGTTGGGTCTTTATGGGTTAAGATTTGTTTCAACGCGGGTGAACCAAGACAAATAGAGACTCATTCATTCATTCATTCATACTTTCATTCATATATATTCTGGGTTGTCTTTCCTAACCTTTGTCTCTGTTTCAGCCAAACGGTGGGGATCTGAAGACAGGCTACCTGTCAATGATCCTGGACTCAGAGGACATGCCTATGGATGAACAGTGTGAAAGGCTCACGTATGATGCCAACAAATGGGAGTTCCCTCGGGACAGGCTGAAGTTGGGTGAGACATATATAGAGTACTGTTATTTTTCTTTTTAAGAGCATGGACTGTAACTTCAAATAAGTGGAATTACATTTTATTTGCAACAATTACAAAAGGACCATGATAACCATGATGACAATGAGGGAAATGATGGTGAGGTCATGGTTTTGCAAAGGCCTTGCAAAGGTTATAGATAGATTATGCTGAAACTCCTAGGCTTTTTTGTGTTATCTTTACTTTGAGGGACACAAGTTTCGCCCTGACATCTTGCCCAGTTTTGTTGGTCACAGTGGACTGCCTAATGAAGATCTGTCAGAACATGATCTGATTCTCCCAGAATGCCTCCTCCTACAGGACCTAGATTTGTGTTTTTTGTCTCTAACTGTAGCGTTTTGGCGCCACCATCGCCTGTGGTTCTGGGAGATCAACGAAACGTGGCCTTCTACAGAGGCTGCCTGGGGCTGGTGTTCTGTGGGGGGACTTCAGGTCCTGTAGTAGCCACCTGACTGGGGTTTGGCAGGGGCCTGTGTTTGTTCAGGAGACATATCTGGCTGCTTTGTCCTGCTTGTTCTGTGTCCGGCTGTTGACAGTGCTGTTCTGGATGTTGCTACTGGTTTTCGGCCATGGATTGAAAGCAGGTCGTGTTGTCTTTTACTATTGGACATTTGGTTTGTTGTCCTGTGGTTTGAGGGCTGATTCATGGCTATGTTTCTGTCCCCTTGATTAAAAGACTGCTGACTGAGTTTTATCAGCCTCGTTTTTCTTCTAGTTTGGTTCAAGTCTGCAGCAATAACATGTTCCACCTACAGAAGTAATAAACCCAGTCCCAGGAGTTGTATTTGGCTGGGACTGGCTCGATAAAATGACTTTCCATGGTCTTTTGTTAAGTCTTAGTTCACTCCAGTGTGTTGCATGATTCTATCTTGTCAAAGTTGTGCTGGTAAATCTGTCACCTCAGACTGGGGTTTACCAGGAGTGATCTTTTGCTGTCTTGTACTTCTTAAGAATCCACTTGTGTATCTCCCTATGTACCTGCAGGCACCACCTTGGGCAGTGGGTGCACAGAGCCACCTCAGCAACAATCTTCTGTTCGTCAGTGATCACAGCCTGTTCTGTTTTAACTTTTTCAGTTTTGTGCTTTTTGTGAATGTGCATAATTGTGTAAAATGGCCCTGCTGCAGAGCAGTTCTATTGTAATGGACCAATATATTGAGTTTTGGTTCTTGGTAATCTAAGTTCTTTGCTTCAGTGTTCAGAGTTGGACATGATCTAAGTAACATTATGTGAATTTTTTTACTTAATGACTGAAAATAATAATAATAATAATATTTCCAGTTCATTTAGTGAACCTTGTTGTCTTTCTGGCCATATGCTATTGGACTCATGCAGGTTACTTTGTGACTGTGTACCAATGCTGGCTAGGAGTTATGATGTACACAAAGAATAGTACTGTAGATTATGTGTATAGTGTTTGTTTAATGTGGACGAAACTGTGGGATTTGTGAAATGTAAGCAGGTAATTGTATGTTTTACTATCATATTTAATCATAGTTTCCTTGTCTAAACAGCAGCAGTGTAGTGTGTTTTGTTAAGTCCTGGCTGAGGAGGGGTACTCTACAAAAAAACTGTATGTTATTCCTGTACAGTCGTGATTATTGATTATTGTTTGAGTGACTCCTCAGGCTCACAATAAGGTCAGGATATATTATGAGTATAGAAAATACATTAATGGATTTATTTGGATCACAAGCTGATTTATGTCAAAAATCTTTTTGTTGTTTCTGGGTCAAACAAAAGTGTCAATCTTATATTATAATAATATAGTATATAGGGGTATTAATTTATTTATATACATAGTTTCAAAAATGTCTGTAGAAATTGAAAAACCACCCCTCTATTTATTTTATTTATTTAACCTTTATTTACCCAGGTAAGTTAGTTGAGAACTGATTCTCATTTACAATAATGACCTGAGCAAGAGGTAGCATACAAGCAGAATAAATAGCAGCACAGGTTGCATGTACAGCAAACAACAGAAAATATTACATATACAACAAACAAACAAACAGGATGGAAAGCAGAACCGATCACAATGACATATAACAAATAGAAAAACTAAAAACAGGTGCAGTGGTCCAGAAGAACTCTTATTTCTCAGAGCCTAAGCAGCATTCAAAAGCCAAAGGTATTTTATTGACTACTCTATAAATGAAAGAAAATGAGCATACCTGCAAATGTAATCTGCAAATATTTAGTTACACTTCTCCAAATATCACAAACACATTTGAAGATTTGTTTGATGCAGTTCAGCAAGTGGAACTGTATTTCTTATATATAAGTAGTCAAATATGACAACTGTCAAATGTTGTGTGTTACAGGTGAGCCTCTGGGACGAGGAGCGTTTGGTCAGGTGGTAGAAGCAGCCGCCTTTGGCATCGAGAAAGCCACCACATGCACTACTGTTGCAGTGAAAATGCTCAAAGGTTAGTGTTGTGTTCTCTCTCTCTCCATACCTCCACAGATATGCACACATACATTTACCTACAGACAGTTTACGCTGGTCACCTGTCGAACCCACACTCTGCTCACCTCATCTTTGTGTCACAGAGGGAGCCACAACAAGTGAGTATCGCGCCTTGATGTCAGAGCTAAAAATTCTCATTCATATCGGACATCATCTCAACGTGGTCAACCTGCTGGGGGCCTGTACGAAGCCGGGGGGTGAGTTATCTTACAAACACACTGAATAATATAGTCTTTAGGAGACTGAGTGTTCACTATAGCCCATCTCCAAACCTGAAGTTATCTGAATTATTTGGAAAAGTACTGTTTATTTTCTGTTCTCTCTAAATGATGTTAAACTTGTCATTCAATCAGCCTATAGGAGTACTCTGAAGTCCTCTCAGATGCAGTTAGGAGTTGTTATCCTTATTTTTTTATCCTGTTTGCTCTTCCCTCTCTCTCCAGGACCACTGATGGTGATTGTAGAGTACTGTAAACATGGAAACCTCTCCAGCTATCTGAAGAGTAAGCGTGGGGAGTACAGTCCCTACAAGGTAAATGATGTGTAACCTCCATGCAGCCCATGAGCTGCAGTTGGCCTCTGATGTAGTCGCAGTGAGTCCAGACCGCGGACCACAGACCATTACACAGCAATGCACCGCAGTCAGAGATATTTAACCCTGTCAGAAACCCTGAAAACAAATAACTATAAGAGGCATGATAAAGAAAATGTTCAACGTACACGTTAAGAACCAAATTATATGGACGTGATTGTGAACTAACCAATAAAAATGAAGAAATAAATGCAAACATACAATTTTTTCAAAAACATGACGGCTGAATGGACAATGTTACATGAACTAATACACAATAGAAATCATTTAGAGTTTTTTTCCGACCTTAATTTCCTTTCTACATTAAGTCCAAAATATGGGGTCTCTCATAATATTGGTGTACACATTTCTAGAAACTATCTTCAGAGATTAAATGTTATATTAAAAACAAATGACAAAAGTGATGGTTTGCTGATGCGTTCAATGTATATGGTAAAGTGTTATTACACATATATATTGGTTTATGTACATTTATACAACAGGTTTATAAATCTTCCAGTAGAAAGATCCTGTAAAGTGAATGTATTGCAATGTGCAGACAGTGTTTTGAAGTTGGGGTGAGCTCTGAGACAAACATTCCTTTTGAATAAAACCCATTCTTTCATTAATTCTCTGAATTTCACATTTTGACCCAAGACTGTACCTTGGATACTACAGACAATCAGCATTTTTTCCTTATTAGTAACATAAAACTTGGTATTCATTCTTCCTTTTTTAGCCTCTATAAATTAGTCTTTTTTAACATTACCTGAAAAGGTAATACACTTAAACTAAAGTAAAATCCTCAAACTAAAAATAACACTAAAACTGCTTCTGAATGAAACTAACACAAGCTAAATTATGACCAAACAACAATCTTGAAGGATAAATAAAAGCAAAAAACAAGCAACATTTTAAAGCAACAGCAATTGATGGGAATTTTGATTATTGATAAAATTAATTTTTATTGAAAATACTCAGAGGCAGAATATAAATGATATCTTAAATGTTCTGTATTACCATGGTTAGTTGCTATTTCTTAAAGTTACATATTTAGTTGACAAAGTTGACATTATCCCACTAAACTGACCAATCACTGTGAACAAATGACATCAATGTGAATGAAGTGTCTCATTATTACTTGTATAGTGTTGATTCCAAAGTTCTTTGTCCTAGTTGAGCATTAGTGTTATACATCTCCCATTACACAGAAATGTACTTCAATACGGATCGTAAATAACCCCGCCCCAAAAAAGTCACACACAATATTTTGTTGGACCACCTAAGGCTTCAACCCAGTGTCACAACACATTTAAAACATTTATCTCCATCCAGAATTACATTAATTTACTGGCTAAAATCTTGTACTGATGATGAGAGAGTCAGCCCACTGTGTAAAGTCTCAGTGGGGTTCAGGTGTGGACCTGATCCATGTGTGAAAATGACGTCACATTCTCCCAGAACTCTTCCATAGGTTTATAGCATCAACTAATCTGTGAGTCATGCAGACAAGGATCCTGATTTGAATAGAATAGAATCTTTATTGTCATTATCAGGTTGACAACGAAATTAAGTGCCATCCATCGGTGCAGTAAAAGACA
>JAPQRQ010036317.1:0-12604 GCA_037367365.1 Apogon talboti | reverse complement strand
CCATCAAGGCAGGCATAAGGTGTGATATGTTTGCAGTGAACAGATTTGTGTGCAACTTTTATGTGTGTATCACTATGTGTGTAATTTTTCTGCCTTTATGCACCCGAGCATGCTGTGTTGTTTAACCCCTCCCTTGGAGGTGATGACCGGGATGTAATCTGGGGGGTTAAAGGTGGGCCTAATTAACAAGTAGAGTTTTTTGTAATAAACTATTTAACTTTACACCCTTAACTGTCCTTATTTCTGCTATAGTCTTCTGTTGTGTGGGAGTAACATATAGATATAAACAACAACAAACATGTCCAATGACATGTACAAACAATACGTGCACTGCAGTTTTCAACTCCAACTTACTAACAACTGAACATGAAACTAACAATACTATTTATGTCATTTTTAGTCACTTTAACAAATTTTTATCATTTTATCTTTTCTTTATTTTCTATTGCATTTGATGCCTCATTCCTTGTGCTGCTGCATATTTGAATTTCCCTCTTGGCGGATCGATAAAGTCTATCTTATCTTGTTTTTATGTTCAGTTATTCTGTTTGAAAAAGTCACTTTATCTTAATTTTTCTCTCTTCTGATATAATAACCTTTGATTTTACCCTGAGCTTTATTGAACATCTGCATGATTAGTAAATTAAGTGTATGAAAATACCTAATTTACACTAAAAAATCCAAAATTCAGAGGACAATACAGTATTATCATAAATGGTGATAAATCACTTGGGGAAAGACAGGGGAAAAATTATATGGCAGTTGTGACAAAAATAGTTGTGGGTGTTTAAAGGTTAATTCTGATTGATGGTGTGAAACCTCCAGACAGACAGTGTGGAAAATTCCGGGCGGATGGCATGAAGACCTCCGGGTGGACGGCCTGAGAAACCTCCGGGCGGACAGCTTGAGAAAATCTCAGGGCAAACGGCCTGAGAAACCTCCAGAGCGGGATGTGGAAACCTCCAGACCGGGATGTGGAAACCTCCAGACCGGGATGTGGAGACCTCCAGACCGGGACATGGAAACCTCCAGACCGGGATGTGGAAACCTCCGGATGTGGAATCCTGGGCTGTGGATCTCCTGGGCTGAGAACTGGCTGAGACTGGACTGCGGACACTGACTGAAACTGGACTCTGACAGGACTACCGACTCTGACTAAGACAGGACTATGGACTCTAAGGAGACTGCCGGATGAGACCGGACTAGGGAATAAGACTGTCAGACGACACCTGACTAAGGGGTGAGACTGCCGGACAAGATCAGCCTAAGGGACACAAGTGCTGGATAAGGCTGGACTAGGGAACAGGATTGTAGCCGGACGTGACTGGACTAAGAAACGGGATTGTGCTGGACGTGACCGGACCAGGGAACCAAGGGACAAGATGACAGAGGGATGGTAGGACAGAGGGACACGAGGACAGAGGGAAGAACGAATGGGGGAACTGAACGGGAAGAACTAAACTGAAGAACGTGAAGAACTGAAGTGAAGAACTACACTGAAGAACCAAACTGCTCGAAGGACTGGAAGGACGAACACACTGAGAGAACAAACACACTGGGAGGACATTAGAAACTGAAAGACAAAGAACTACCTTACTAAAGGACAAAGGCTACAGGACTGAAAGACTAAGGACTACAGGACTGAAAGACAAAGGACAAACGGATGAGAGGAATGAGGGACAAAGGGAAGGGAGGATTGAAAGGACAGGGATGCCTGGAGGACAGTAGGACAGGAAGACAAAAAGACAGGAAAACAAAGGGACCAAATGAACATCAGAACAGAGGAATTGTGGGACAAAAATACATGAAGGCAGAGAAACATAGGGACTGAAAAGGTACAAGCGACTGAGAAGGACACAAGAAACAGAGAAGGACACAAACAAGAATGACACGAACAGAGAAAAATAAACATGGACAAAGGACAACATACACGGATTGAGAAAGACTAAAAAGAATGAGAAAGACATGAAGGAATGAGAAAGACTAGAGGGATTGATAAGACAGACAGAACTAGCAGGTTTTAAAACAGACAAGCAGACGTAAAGACAGGCAGGCAGACTTAAAGACAGACAGGCAGACTAGAAATAATAGACTTAATAAGCAAACTAAAACTCACTGCAACAGAGACAGACAGGGGAACCAACTGGGTGAACAAACTGAAATGTAGACCAACGGAGATAAATAGACACACGAGGGGAACAGAGACACAATAAGGGGGAAGGCATGGGAAAAAACTTAGGTAACGCACAGGGACAAGAATCAACGTGGAAAGACACCGGACGAGAACCAGACCCAGGTCCCCACAAGGAATGGGGAAACACAGAAATGCACTGGGGAAGCACCAGGGAGTGCCAACTGACAGCTGACGACCTTGTGGGCCACCCAGCTTGGAGGGCACCAAGTCGCCAGCACAGAACACGTAAGGAATGGAGATAAAGGGAAAAAACTCAGAAAAGCCCAGGAAAAGCACCAGGAAGCGGCGACCGACGGCTTGGGAACATGCGGCCACTTGGTTTGAAAATGCCGAGCCACCGGCAATGAGAAAAGCTGGGAAAGCGGCGCGTGAAAAACAAACAGATGGGGGAAAAAAATCACAGAATGGGGAAAAAGAAAACGGGTCCCTTCAGCACCAGCTGAGTCCAAGTATGGCTGGTTCATTCTGTTGTGGGGTGTGAAATGATAGGACTCAAACACGGTGCTGAAGGGAGAAACGGATTTATTAACTATGAAAACAGAGATAACAACAAAACCCGAGGGAAGATTCAGTCAGAGTCTGGTGAATGATGGGATGGAGAGGAAGGTCCAGGTTACTGTGGGGAGATGTGGGCAGTGTAGTGTGGAAATTGAGATAAACAAAGAGACAATTTCTCATGTTGACAACACAACAGTGTGTCATTTCTTTTGCAGCCAAACAAAACCGGCTCAAAACAAACATGGCGCAGCCCATCATTGTAACAACCACAATGTAACGCTCTTAGAGGGACAGCATCCCTATCACACAGGGTGAGATCACTAGATTGCCCTCACTTGAGCTTGCGGTACTACACCATACCAAACATGTCTTTGAACACATGAAACAGTGTACTCAAATACTGGGGCATGAACCAACAACCCTGTATGGTGAATTATGTTCATAGAGTCCACTACACACGCACCCCCCCCCACCCCGGAATTCACCATAACAGAGAAAAAGAACTAAAGAAAAACATGGAAAGAGAACATCAGCGAGGAGGTGGACGAACAACCCGCCCACAACGACTCCATCGAAGTGGGGCGGTGCTGTACCAGAGGCACGGTCAGGGGAGGGATGGGTGTGGGGCAAAGAAACCCCTGACGGGACCTGAGTTGGGCAGGAGGACATCCTCATCGAGGAGGCTGGGCCAGCCTCACCAGTCTGTCCAATGGTGACTGTGGCATTCAAAGAGGGCTCTTAAGTGAGACATGTTCGGCTGTGGAGCTACTAGCCACCAATATGTCATCCAGGTACACAAACAGGAAAGGCAGGTCACGTAACACAGAATCCATGAGGCGCTGAAATGACTGGGCAGCATTTTTCAGACCGAATGGCATCCTCAGGAACTCAAACAGTCTGAAAGGGGTGATCACTGCTGTTTTGGGGACATCCAGTGAGTGTATGGGCACCTGATGATATCCACAAACAAGGTCCACTTTGGAAAAAAATACTTTACCGGACAGGTGAAATGAAAAATCCTGGATGTGGGCACTGGATAGCGATCTGGAGCGGTTACTTCATTTGGATGGCAGTAATCACCACATGGGCGCCACCCACCCCCGGCTTGGGAACAATGTGGAGGGGCGTTACCCATGGGCTGCTGGAGTGGCGGATGATACCAAGGCGTTCCATTTTGCCAAACTCTGTCTAGGCGATGTCGAGCTTTGCTGGGTCCAGCTGCCTTGCCCGGGTGTGAACTGGTGGGCCTGTGGTGGCGATGTAGTACTCCACTCCGTGTTTGGAGGTGGACAACAAAAAGGTGGGTTGCATGAGCTCTGGAAACTCAGTGAGCAGGTGGCAAAACATGTCAGCCAACGGTAGCACTGCAGACAGTCTGATGTAGTCCACGCCACTGAAGCACAACCATAACAACAAAAAGTGGTAGCATCAATCAAGCGACGGTTGCTGGTGTTGGCCAAAGCCGCTCCCACCTGTGAAGGCAGCTGTCTCAGGAAGGGCTGGGTGAAGAGAAAGTCACGGCCTGTGGTCCCCCAATAGGTCCAGCATCTTATCCATAAGTTCAGAGGGCTTGCTGTCACCTAAGCCCTGCAGAGAAAAGAGCATAGAAATTTGCCATTGCCATTAATATACTGCTTGATATCAATACTTATACAGTCTAACTATTTTGGTCTCAGCGCCAGCATCTCAGCTTTCATGTTCCAAATGCCCCCCGCCCCGTGTACCAACACTCCCTGGGGGGCAGTAATGCCCCCATTGAGAAACACTGATTTAGATGAAAGACAAACCACTGGGCCAATTACATGTCTATCTCCCTGGGCCAGGAAGGTTACTGTAGTTACAAAAAAACCTAAAAAAAAAAAACAGCTGTCCATTCGGCCCCTATATTGTTCGGCCTACCGCGTGGGTGAGTTAAGTATACAATTCTTTTATGTATATTTCTATAGTTACAGCTATTTTAATGTGTGGATCCTGGGGGCGGGAGCTCAGACTAGGGGGAACTTACCTGTACAGCATAGTGAGGGATGGGCTTCTACTCCTCGTGTGCTGTCACGTGTGTGCAGTGTAATACTGGTTGTGGTGCTATGTGAATATATATTTGCAGTGCTTCCAACAGAGGGTGGTAGCATGCTGGGTTTGCAGTGGTTCGTAAGTTTGCAGTGATTTCCTGGACTGGGCAATAGTGGGAGCTTTTTTCGGAGCCTTGGCAGCGCAGAACCACCCTGGTTGTAAACAAAGTGTGAGAAGGAGCAGGACAATGCTGATATTGATTTGAGTGACACACTTTTGACTGGTGCTTACCTTAACTGTGGCGTTTTGGGTGATAATGTTGCACCTAAGGACCTGACAAAAGCTAAGCAATGCACAATGTCACGAGAACAGTTAATTAATGAGCAAAAGGGTGATATTACTTTGTCATCATTATTTGAACAACTTCTGAGTGTCGAGGCCATAAAGTCTATGTCTACTGGTTATTTTTTGAGTGATGGTGTTCTCATGCGTAAATGGCTGCCTAAACGTGTCTACAAAAGATGAGTGGTGCAAAGTGACACCGGTTGTCATTCCAGTGCCACACACTGCTTGGCCTGCCCATTGTCTCTGGAGACCCACAGGCCAGCCACGCCCTGTAGGCCTCCTCCTTCAGCCTGAAGGCTCCCTTCACCTCTGGTGTCCACCAGTGGGTTTGGGGATTACTGCAGCGACTGGTTTCAGTTATTTTAAAGCAGCAGCTTTCCACAGCTGCCTCCACAATGGCAGTACAGATCATAGCCCATTTGGACTCAATATTTCCCTCTGCCCTCGGGCCGCGATTGAAGCTCTGCCCGAGGTGTGAATTGAAGGTCACCCTGACAGGTTCTTCCACCAGGCATTCCCAGCAGACCCGCACTACTTATTTGGGCCTACCAGGTCTGCGCCACATCTTCCCCTGCCCCCTGATCAAATTCACAACCAGGTAGTGGTCAGTTGACAGCTCCACACCTCTCTTCACCTCAGTGTCCAGAACATACGGCTGCAGGTCTGGTGATACAGCTACAAAGTCAATCATTGACTGGCAACCTAGGATGCCCTGATGCCAAATGCACCAATGGGCATCCTTATGTTCGAACATGGTGTTAGTTATGGCCAAACTGCAACTTGCAAAGAAGTCCAGTAACTGAACACCACTCAGGTTCAGATCCGGAAGGCCATTCCTCCCCACCACGCCCCTCCAGGTCATGCTCCCATTGCCCACGTGAGCGTTGAAGTCCCCCAGTAGCACAATGGAGGACATTTTCCGGGTACCCGTCCCAAGGACTCCAAAAAGAGCAGGTAGTCTGAGCTGTTGCTCAGTGCATAAGCACCGACAACATTCATAACCCGTTCCTCGACCCGAAGGCACAGGGATGCAACCCTTTCGTCCACTGGGCAAACTCAACATGCAGGTAGAGAACCTGGGGACTACCCAAAAGCCCACCCCTGCCCTCCGCCTCTCACCCGGGGAAACTCCCCCTCTCAAGGACTTGGGTTCCAGAACTGATGCTATGATGTCAAGGTGAGGCCGACTATATCTAGCCAGTAACACTCAACCTGCTCCACAAGGTCCTGCTCCTTCCCCACCAGAGAGGTGATATTCCATGTTCCAAAAGCTAGTTTCTGTAACCAAGGATTGGACCGCTAAGGCCCTCACCTTGGTCTGCTGTCTGATCCACAATGTCCTGAACCCTTCTGCTTCCCCCGTGGGTGGTGGGCCTACAGGGCAACGAGCCTGGTGTAAAGGCCCAGCCATCAGGTGCTCGCCCATGGGCCCCAACACCAGACCTGCTCCAGGGCGGAGCCCTGTTAACCCTCTGGGCTGGGTACACACACTCTTGATTTTCATTGGTATGCAGGGTCTTCTGAACTGTTCTTTGTCTGGCCTTTCACCTATAACCAATCTGTCATGGGAGACACTACCAGGGGCAAAATGCCCCTGACAACATAGCTCCTAGGATCATTAGGGCTCTCAAACTCCTCCACCACGGTAATGTGACATTTCAAGGAGGAGCATTGCGTAGCCATCGGGGGCAGTGTCTTTGGAGTGGCAAACCAGGGTGGTGGTCCCCATCTTTAAGAAGAGGGATAAGAGGGTGTGTTCCAACTATAAGGGAATCACACTCCTCAGCCTCCCCAGTAAGGTCTACATCAGGGTAATGGAGAAGAAGATACGGACGATAGTCGAACCTCAGATTGAGGAGGAGCAATGCGGTTTTTGTCCCAGACGTGGAACCATGGACCAGCTCTTTATCCTTGCTAGGGTGCTGAAGGGGGCACGGGAGTTTGCCCATCCAGTCCACATGTGTTTTGTGGGTTGGGAGAAGACTTATGACCATGACCCCAGGGGCATCCTGTGGGGGGTGCTCCAGGAGTACAGGGTGGATGGCCCCTTTTTAGCGGCCATTCAGTCCCTGTACCAAAGAAGTATGACCCTGGTCCACATAGTCAGTAGTAAGCCAGACCTGTTCCCGGCTTACTACTCCTAGACATATCGTTACGCCTAGGCGGGGTTCTGACTTAGAGGCGTTCAGTCATTATCCCACAGATGGGAGGGTTGGACTCTGCCAGGGTTGCCCTTTGTCACAAGTTCTGTTCATAACTTTTATGAACATAATTACAGGGCACAGTTGGGTGGTGGAGGGGGTTGAGTTCAGTGGCAGGAGGAGCTTGTCTCTTCTTTTTGCAGATTATGTGGTCCTCTTAGCTTCATCAAACCGTGACCTCCAGCTCTCACTGGGGCAGTTCGCAGCCAAGTGTGAAGTGGCTGGGATGACGATCAGCACCTCCAAGTCTGAGGCCATGGTCCTCAGCTGGAAAAGGGTGCTCACTCCAGGTTAGGGGAAGTCCTACCTCAGATGGAGGAGTTTAAGTATCTCGGGATCTTATTCACGAGTGAGGGTAGGATGGAGCAGGAGATCGACAGGCAGATCGGGGCAGCATCTGCAGTGATGCAGACACTAAATCAGTCCGTTGTGGTGAAGAGGGAGCTAAGCCAAAAGGCGAAGCTCTCGATTTACCGGTCGATCTACGTTGTCTGAACATGACTTTGTTGAATATATTCCTTTTCTTGCAAAGCACTTAATTTCAGTAACATGTAATAGTGACACGAGTAGTAGTGCAGATGGAGTACTGTAGTAGTTGTAGTTTGTGTAATGTACAACCATTTGTAAGCCTAAAACTGTTTGATTTTGTGTTTAAGTGGATGAGGGGATGATCCATGTCAATTCATTATGAACTAGAAAAGCACTTGGAGAGCGCAGACCTCCGCCAAGGCAGCTCCATTCCTCACCATGCTGTGATTCCATCCCTTATAACACATTCACCAACTTAGCTGCACAACCAATATTATGTAACGATGTAAACATAATCATATAATACAAGATAATGACATAATAATCTAAAGACAAAATCAGATAGGTCAATATAAGTGATTATACTCAAATAATATGTAATAGTCATTTATAACAAGGGAAAAATTAGTTTCCATTTGACTCAACTCAACACTCATATTTTAATCCCTTGACCACAACAACATATGGCTAGAATTTGGAATCTTACTGATATCAGTTGTAGTTTTGAGGATATTGAGGAAATTCCATTTTTTGTTAATGGCAGTTTGCTTCCGGGATCTATCTCAATAAGTATTTATAATACATCAAAATGGATGACACATATCTTAAAGAGCAAAATCTCAGCTATTATTTGGCATCAGTTGCAAGTCTGTAGCTAGATTTGTAGTTGTGCAGTATCCAATTTCATATTTACCCCATATATATAGAACTTTCTGGATCATCAGATTCAGAATATCACCACTATGAAACTACAGATGAAACTACAGTATGTCAGGTTATAGCACATAGGATGTTGTTATCTTGTAATTTTTTGCCAATGATTCTGGTCATTATTAGTTTAGTTAGAAGCTCTAATATCTAAATCAGCCCAATCTCCCAATAGTAAATAATCCCGTTAAAAAAATCCTGGCTCCAGACGAAGATCTGGATCGCCCCCAAAATCTAATCACTTGTTCCTTGTCCCATTTAGGACATTTCCTGAAAATTTTATTAAAATCAGTCCATAAGTTTTTGCGTTATGTTGCTAACTAACAAACAAACAGACAGACGAACAAACAAACCCTAGTGAATACATAAGCTCCTTGGCGGAGGTAATTATTAAGGACCTGAATTGATGCTATATGTGTTGGCTGCATTCACCTGCTATAATTTGTTTGTATTTTTGGTCAGCTCTGATGCATTTGCAGCTGATTATTGAGAAGAAGACTCATCCATTTGTTTTCAGGGGGTTTAGCCTTGGCTTAATGTAGTGTCGGTCTTCATCAGAGCAGTTGACTTCTTGCACCTTAAGGCTGCCACACACTGTGATTTTAACAATCTTATAAGTTCACAGCAAGCCACACTGTACGACATGAATTTGGGTACAACATGAAGTTTGCTGTGTGCACATTGTACAACGCTGTGGTAAGATTGCACGATGAAAACGCAAGCTGAATCGCAGCCTACGACGTATGTGAGTCGACGTGAATGTGCATGAATACAGAATTATCAGCATGCAAAGAGAGCTTGAAGTAAGTACTTGTTAGCATCTGCTAGCATTTCAGTGTCGCGCTGATCAGTACATTACAGTCATTTCTTACTGCATTTCTATTCGTCACTTAGTGGACGTAGGTCGCAGCAGCAGTCACACTGTGAGATGATTACCCCAAATTTCTGACAGTGTCAGAATTTTATCGCAGGCTGTCTTTGGTTGCAAGACTGTGACAACGGCCGTCCTTGAACCTGTCTCACAGTGCAACATCGGACCACTGATTTAGGGCCAAGACCAAAGATATCGCCACGATTCTCTCATGACTGCTAAGTTTCGTCTGAGACAGCTGAAAATCGCAGTGTGTGGAAGCCTTTATACATATAGCAAATAATGCCGTTCTACAGCATTGATTTATTATTGTTATTATTATTATGGTTTGTATTTTAAGTCTCTTCTTCACTGTGTGTGTTTGTAGCAGTGTGACTGGAGGGTCTCAATCCCTCATGACTTTTTCTCCTTGAGACATAAAAGAGAAATTTATGTCACCTCTGGACCCAAACTATCGTAAAATATATTGCAGTAGGTCTACATTTGTACTGACCCATCTATTGTTAAAACACTGCCTCTGAAAGATTCTTTTAAATGTTATATTTGGTCTTTTTGTAGGTTTAATGACATTTTAGTATGACTTATTGCATCTTTGATATTATTTTTTTTCTTGGTACAGATCAACTATATCAACTTCTCCCAAGGTAGAAATTTGTTGTTAGTCCACTGGCCGATAGGATATGAGCTGTTGTGAAGGCACTGTGTCCGGTGTTGTCGACATCTTTGTCTTTGTTAGCAATTTCTTCTCCAACGAAACTACTGGTTGGATTCATTTCAAATTTTATATGTTACTATTGAACACTGATAGGAAGTCATATATGGACTTTCATTGGTGTCTATGACCTTTTACATTGAGTGACCTTGAAGGGTCAAAGTCAAGGTCACCAATGTTTACATTTCAACAATCATCTTCTTCAGTGAATCTACTGGTCTTCATTTCAAATTTTATATGTATATTATTTGGGGCAATGTCACCATAGACTGTTCACATTTTGAGAAATTTAAATTTTTGAATTTTTTATGATTTTTTTAAATATTAAGAATGTGCCTTTACTTATAATGGTCCATATTTTGATGGTTTATAACATGTAAATGGTTAGAGATATCAATATAGTTACTATTGAGCACTGATAGGAAGTCATATATGAACTTTCCTTTAATTAGTTGAGTTCTCCTCCAGTGAAAGTACCACCCACTTCTATTGGGAGATTGATCTCCTGCATCAAGACCACAGGCCTCTAACATAGCACCAGAACCTGACAGCCTCACAAATTTAAGTTGTTATTGATGCTTGATAGAACATGTGTGAGATACAGGGCCATCTGTTTAGACTTAGGATTACATTTAATTCAGTATAATACTACATTTAGATCTCAACTTATATGGATGTCAGAACAAGTTTCCTTCGCCCTGAGCAGAGTTACTGGGGCCCCACCCTGGAACCAGACTTGGGGGAGGGTCTCCTTAGTGAGCACCTGATGGCCAGGTCTTTGCCCATGCGGCCTGGCCGGGCACAGCCCAAAGGAGTGACATGGGTCCATACTCCTGTGGGCCCACCACCTGCAGAAGGAGCCAAACAGGGCCGGTGCTATGTGGATTGGGTGTCGGCCAGGTATGGAGGCCCTGGTGATCTGATCCTTGGCTGTCTAAACTGGTTACCGGGACATGGAATGTTGCCTCCCTGGTGAGGAAGGAGCCTGAGTTGGTGCAGGAAGTTGAGAGATACGGATAGATATAGGCAGACTTACTTCTACGTACAGCCTGGGTTCTGGAACCCATCTCCTTGAGGGGAGTTGGTCTCTTTTCTACTCTGGAGTTGCCCAGAGTGAGAGGTGCAGAGCAGGTGTGGGGATACTTGTATGTTGGAATTCACCCCATTGAATGAGAGGGTTGCCTTCCTGTGCCTTCGGGATAGGAAAAAGGCTCTGACTGTTGTCTTTGCCTATGCACTGAACAGCAGTTCAGAGTACCCAGGCTTCTTGGAGTGGCTAGGTGGTGTATTGGAAGGTGCTCCATGTAGGGACTCCATTGTTCTAATGGGGGACTTCAATGTTCATACGGACAATGACAGTGAGACTTGGAGGGGTGTTACTGGGAGGAACAGTGTGGCCGTTCTGAACCCAAGTGGTGTGTTGTTACTGGACTTCTGTGCAAACCACAGCTTTTCCATAACAAACACCTTGTTTGAACATAAGGGATTTCATAAGTGCATGTGACACCAGGACACCCTAGGATGTAGGTTGATGATCAACTTTGTAGTTGTTTCTTCAGACCTGCACCATATGTCTTGGACACTCGTGTGAAGAGTGGTACAGAGCGATCACCATCTGGCGGTGAGTTGGATTCGATAGCAGGGAAGGATGCCGGTCAGACCTGACAGACCCAAATGCACAGTGAGGATGGTCTGGGAATGCCGTCCAGGAGATCTTCAACTTCTACCTCCAACAGAGCTTTGACCACATCTTGAGGGAGGCCAGGGACATGGAATCAGAATGGGCCATGTTCAGCACCTCCATTGTCAATGCGGCTGTGCAGAGTTGTGGCCACAAGGTTGCTGTTACCTGTTGTGGTGGCAATCCATGAACCTGTTGGTGGACACCAACAGTAAGGGGTATTGTCAAGCTGAAGAAGCAGTCCTTTAGGCCCTGGCTGGCACTAGGGACTCCTGAGTCAGCTAACAGGTACCGGCAAGCTAAGTGGGCTACGGCTTTGGCAGTTCGGTGAGGCCGTGGAACTTGACATTTGGTTGGCCTCAAAAAAGTTCTGGAAAACTGTCAAGCGACTCAGGGGTGGGGAGTGGGGCTCCACGGATACTGTTACAGTGATGATGGAGTTCTGGCTCACCCATCACCCAGGCTGAGGTCTCTAAGGCAGTTGGACAACTCCTTGGTGGCCGAGCCTCGGGGTGGATGAAATCTGTCCCAAGTTTCTTAAAGCTCTGGATGTTGTGGGACTGTTTTGGTTAACACACATCTTCAACATCGTGTGGAGGACAGGGATAGTACCTCTAGAATGGCAGAGTGGGGTGGAGGTTCCCCTTTTCAAGAAGGGGAACTGTAGGGTTCATTCCAACTCATCCAATCCACGTGTTTTGTGGATCTGGAGAGGGCATTCGACCGTGTCTCTCAGGGTATGCTCAAATCAAATCAAATCAAATCAAATCAAACTTTATTTATATAGCGCCAAATCATAACAGACATTATCTCATGACACTTTACATATAGAGCTGGTCTAAACCAGACTCTCAAG
>JAPQRQ010036316.1:0-12605 GCA_037367365.1 Apogon talboti | reverse complement strand
ACCCCCCACCCCCAACTAGTCCTAGAAACGTTAGCTTGTCATTGCTGATCACAGGGCTCATGCTAACTGTCTTCTGTACAGCAGGGTTAAGGTTAGTAATGAGCATACGCCCATGTGGACAATGGACTGTCTTCTGCCGCCTTCACCCATTGGCTGAGCACCAACAGGAAATAGAACTTTGCACATTTTTGATTACATGGTCTAACGGTCTTACTGTTTTTATTGTTTGTTTTGTTTTTTTTATTTGAGCAATTAAATTTGTACGTGACTCAATAAAAACGAGCCTATGTTTATACAAGTCCAGCAAATTTGACATTTTCTTTGTGTAAAAACCTAAATAACTAGATGTTAAGGTGACTATTTATGATTTCGAAAGTTGTACTTCGATGTTTTAGATGTTTTTCATATTGTTATTATTTCCGATATGGACAGGATTAGACTCTAAAAAGTTATTCAATCTTTTAGAACAGTATTTTCTTCTTTTTTAGCTGTGGTTAATGGTGGTCATCTTCAGCCTCTCTGTGATGGAGTCATCGGAGGTTTTTTCTGTTGAATCCTGGTGATGTGAGTTGTGTGTCAGTTGTGTTTTCTCGTGTTCACTTCCTGATTGCTGATGTGGCCGTGGAACACTTTGTTGTTAAATGTCTGTCTTTAACTGTTATGTCTTTTCTGTTGTGGTTCTATGTATCTGACAGTTGCAGCGTTGCCAGATGGGAAATGTTAAATGGTCGTAGCAGAGGCTTAAAATTATCGTATTTAGAGGAAAATCATTAAGTGAGTCATAACCGAGAGATTTGCGCTGTGTAAATATGGAACTGGCCTGTGAGTTGTTGTGTTATATCGTAATTTACCTAAAACCTGATGTGAGTTGAGGACGGCTGCATTCTTGAGTTGCGTTCAATGTCATAATAAACACAAGCGGATGGGAAAATGTCACGAGAGATTACAAGACACGTAGATCCATATTTTGCAGATTAATTAAACTCAGTTAACCCTCACAGAAGAATGTTCGTGGTGCGCGAATATTCTGTATTTATTTAGTTTTTTAAAACGTATTCCATCAGTTAGCGTAAAAAAAAGAACAAGTTATTTAATTTATGGAGCCAATTTGACATTTGCTTCGTCTTATAAAACAAAGTAACTCTAAAATCTAGATGTTTTTTTTCTGAACCATTGTTAAGTTTGATTATTTACGATTTAGAAAGATGCACTTCAGTGTTTTAGATGTGTTCCATGTCGTCTTGTTCTACATCTAACCCATTTATCAGCTCCTTCCTTCATAAACTGATGCGTCAGAATCTTGAACCCCTTGAGATCAAAATGAGGCATTTAGGACCCCATTGTAAATCAGAGTTATTCCCACTTTACAGGACTTTTTACAGCGCTTTGATAGGATTAGTATTTTTTAGACATGGTTGATAATCAGAATCATTTTTAGCTTGAAACTGAGGCTTAAATCAACAAAAATGCACCATTATTTGGCATAAATCTGCTTCCACATTGTTTGACAACACTGAACGAAATGTGCTTTGTTGGAATGTTGTAAAGAGAAAATAACGACAAAAATAGATTCTATCACTGACTAATAATGTTGGCCAGACAGCACTACTCCAGAATCTAATCATGTCTTCACAGGGTTTATTAATGTTAATGCTTTTCTTAAGTAAATTATCCCTTTAGTCGCAGGAGTGTTTTTCAAAAAAAAAATTCAATTTTGATATCAGGATTTCAAAAAGCTGCATCTTGGAAATTTTTAGAGGTAAAGTCATACTGTAAATGAGAAAAATATTGGCTATGACCCAAAGTTCATGATGGGAGTAAATGTACTCATCTAATTTGCATATTGTGATGTCACAGGGCGGCGGCCATGTTGATTTGTGTAACTTTTAGTAAAATTGAACTTTAAACATATTTACATCGAAGTTTTCTTTGTTTTTTTTTTTAATCTTATCCTTAAAATAAATTAACTTAAACACTAGTAGAAAGTAAAATGCAGTAGGTTTTAGTAGCTTTTTAGCCAAATCTGTCCTTATCTATCCAAACTAAAACTAAATCAACTTTACTTACTTACTAAACCAGTTCAGGACCACGCCTTTAAACTGGATTTTCTTCTTCACTTTGAATGGAAACATGTCCTGAAATGGTGTTAGGATTGAAGGGGCACATGTCTGCCACCTATTGGTGGGAGGTGGTAACTAGATTTGTCAACTCTATCTGGAGCTATGGTCTGTTTCAGTCAGTTATGTTACTTGCCACAATCCTGCAACTTTGGCACTTAAAGAGTTAAAGAATGATTTACATTCAAACATGTTAGATAGTTGGCCTCCTTCTCTCTTTGGCACCGACTGCTTTCATTACTTTTCTTCTTAAGGTTTGCTTAAGGTATGCTGCTTGTTGCAACATGGCTACTTTGGCGCTTAAAGAGTTAACATCATAATTGCTCTGTTTTTTACATGACCCAATAAAAATGACCCTGTGTTTGTACATCTACTGTTCCACAAAATGGTCAAATCATTGCACATCTGACTGACTGTACTTTGCAGATATGACATGAAGTTCCACAGACACAAAGCATTTCCAGGAGGATCATAAACAAACAAACTTGCTGGATGGTGACGCTCCGTCGTTTAATTCCCTTTATCACCGTTTGCCTACGCGGCCTTAAATCTCTGCTAATTTGCTTTCACTGGTGTGTTTCATCCTCGCGCCTCCATCTGTTACATGACTTATTAGTGGAGAGCTGTGTCTCCTTGAGAGCCAGAACGCCCAGAGCTGACATTTAGCGATGATTTGTTTAGTTTGCCCTGATCAGAGGGAGGGTCGCATGTAGACGATCACTCACCAAACGGAGATGTGATGAAACTGTTAAGCATCTGCCGGCGGACTGGACCCAGCAGGTGTTTAACTACATCAGACAGAACGCTCAAACACTGGGATGATGTCTAATCTTCTATTGTTCTTCATGACTGTCTTTTTTTCCCTCCTGAACGGTGAACGCTCGCCAAACTGGCAACGCTAAACCAAACGCATCCAACTTGGAACGAGGCTGAGTTTCAGTGTTTCCACGGCTCAGCTCTGCAATCTGCTCCGGATTAGACCGATCCCTTTTCTCGTGCTTCTTCCTCTATTTTATTTCAATCTCAGATGACCTGTAAGGTGTGTGGAGAGTCTGGGAAAACACAGGAACAGAGGAGGAGGAGGCATTCCAGGTCTGAGGAGGCCGCTGGAGCTTACAGAAACTGTGGGAGTTTTTATAAAGAGCTTTACTGGTCCCTTGTGAAGGAATATCCCAGATCCACAAACCAATAGAAACTTCATAAAACCCAACACTGTTACACATGCAAAGTGTTTCCATCTTTGCAAAATCACAAATATGTTTGTCATTAGTTCAACGGCCGACGGGTCAGTGTCGAGGCGCTGTGTCCAGCGTCGCCCTCGTCTTCATTAGCGGTTTCTTCAAACATCTTCTGTAATGAAACGACTGGTCAGATTCATTTAGAGTGTTAGAGCTAGCTTCCTGGGAACAACGGTTATAAAGTTTGCTCACAGTTTTGAGAAATAAATGTTGTCTTTTAAATGGTGAATGTGTTTTAGGTGTGTTTTATTTATGTATGTGTTCTTATGCGTCTGTTTTTTTGTTTTTTGGGGTTTTTTTTTTTATATTTTTACAATTTTTTAATCCGGTTTCTCATCTTATTACTGGAACCTGAATACACATTTCATTGAATGAATGACAATACATGAACCTCAGAGAAAGATGAAAACCTTTTCCTTTTTGAATTTTTGACTAAGTTTTTAAATATTACAAATGTGTCTTTACTTGTAATGGTCCATATTTTGATCTTTTATATCATGTAAATGGTTAAATTTATCAATACAGTTACTATTGGGCAATGATAGAAGTCATATGTGGACTTTCATTTGGTTACATGACCTTTGACCTTGAGTGACCTTGAAGGCCACCAGTGTTTAGATTTCAACAAAGTTCTTCTCCAAAACTACTGGTCGGATTCATCTCAAATTTTATATGTACCTTCCTTGGGACACAGTTTGATCACAGTTTTCAGAAAATTCGATTTTTTTTTTAATTTTTGACAAATTTTTTGAAATACTACAAATGTGTCTTTCCTTATAATGGTCCATATTATGATGGTTTATAACATGTAAATGGTTGCAGATATCACTATAGTTCCTATTGATCACTGATAGAAGTCATATATGGACTTTGACTGAATTAGTTGAGTTCTCCTCCAGTGAAAGTACCACCCACTTCTATTGGCAGATTGATCTCCTGCATCCAGACCACAGGACTCTAACATAGAACTGAACCTGACAAACTCACACATTCATCTTGTTATTGATTCAGACAGAACATGACGCAGACATACAGGGACAATGGAACTATTTTTATAAAGAGCTTTTCTGGTCCCTTGTGAAGGAATATCCCAGATCCTCACAAACCAATAACAATTGCAATCATAAAATCTAACACTGTTACACATGTGAACGTGTTTCCATTGTTGCAAAATCACAAATATGTTTGTTATGGCTGCGGAGGTGGACATTCCCTTAAACGCCAAGTGTGAGTCTTCCCCGGAGCTACAGATCGTCCTGATAGGCGAGGCAGGAGGTCGTGGGCCTGCTGCGTTGTGTTGCGCTGGGTTGTGTTGTGTTGTGGTGTGTTGTGTTGTGGCTCAGTGGGGGAGCAGCTGCCGTCGCTGCTCAGACCCACCGCCCGAGGCTCGTCGTGCTGCTAAACTATGCCGAGATACAAGCTCTCAGTGTTTTCGAGGCAAATTTACTGGTGGTAATTGTTACCTCCAAATGATGTGTCGTAAATCTCACTGGGATAAGAATGTGAGGCCGTTGCGTGATACGAGAGGACGATGTGATGCCTGACTGACATCATCCGCCTCTGATGGTAAAGTCTGGGCTTCTTCCTCTGTTTGCGTTTAAGACTCGTTGTACATTATAATTTCATCTTGTTATTACAGCGTTCCCACAGTGTTGACGGAGAAATTGTTTTTTGTCGGTGGTATACAGAGCTCAAACTACAGAGTATGTGTATGTCACTGTCTGTACATTTATACTAAAGCACATTTCTGCATAATCCACACAAATGAATGAATGAATGTCTTTATTGTCATTGTACATGTACGGGGAAATTGAGAATGCCTCCCCTTTTAACCCATAAAGACCCAGCGCTATTTTTGTGGTAGTTCCCAAATGAGTTTTTCTCTAGATTTAACCTTTCTTCAGTGATTTAACTCCATTTGTCATGACATTATGCTCTCCATTTTGCATTTTTTTCAGTGAAAACCATGTATTTTCTAATATTTAATTTACTGGTCATGCACTTTAATCATCATGCTGAGATTACATTTCAGCTGAATCAACGCTGTAGAAGGTGATGGTGTTTCCATGGTAACTACCGAGCTTTTGAAAGTCCAAATGAGTCATATCTGATGACCATGAAAAGATAACAAACTGCATTTTAAACCAATTATTCATCAATTGTTCATCAATTATTTTATATCAGTAAATGATTTTGATCACTGGTGGATATTTGGGTCTTTATGGGTTAAGGTGCATGAAGAGAAAATAGCATAAATATAAAAATACCTAATACCTAAAACCAATAAAAAAAAAATGCAATCTCACACACTCACACACAATATCTTCACAATATTTTGCACAAAAGACTCACAAAAGTATAAATGTACAATCAGTGATATTTCTCACACCTGCTGCTGTTTTGTTCCATTCTGAACCTCCTCACCTCAGAACTGTCACTGTATGGAACCGCTGCTGCTATTGTACATAGATTAGATTAGATTAGATTAGATTAGATTAGATTAGATTAGATAAAATAAGATTATATTAGACTAGACTTTATTGATCCCACAACAGGGAAATTCAAGGGTTAAAGCAGCAACAGAATAAAGTTCAAGAAAAAATGTGCATGTCTAAGATGAGTGCATAAGACAAACAATATAAAATAATAATAATAATAATAACATTCTTATGACTATATACATATTTACAACAGAGTGCAATTGCAATTATTTTTACCTCATTTTTTAACTGCATGGCATTTAATAGACGAGAGAGAACCAGTATCTCTAGTCTCTGTGCATCTAGTGAACTGACAAATAATCTGTGAATGTTGAATACTGCAGGTCTTGTTTTCCACTTTCTATTCATTCAAGACTGGACAGAAACTCATGAGAAGTATGTTAACCAGTTCAAAGTCTTGTTCTGCAGCCCAAAAAAATGATGATCTACTAATAAGAAAAGCTTGTAGCGGCCACTTTCCTCTAAATTTCACTGAAATCTGTTCTGATTTAGTTTCCAGTTATTCTGGATTTTTTTTTTTTTTGTTCATTTTTGCCTGAAGGTTGGGCCCATATTGCAGAGTTAAATATGTGTCTGTTATTCCTCATGTCTGTCGTCGCTGCTGACTTAAGACGGAGCAAAATGATTCACGTTGTAAAGTTTTTTTTTTCCAGAAAAGACAAAATGGACGTTTCCTGACCTCCATGGCGACCGGTTCATATCCTGAGGAATGGCGCCACCTCATCAAACTGTGGTATTTCCTCCCCGGTTCCTCAAAATCAAACGGCTGCCATTTTTGCTTTCTTTCGTGCCACTGTCTCTTTCCTACGTAACGGCACGGAATCCACAGAAAGGTGGCGAACGTGAGAAGATGAATGTGATGACGAATGTTGAACTCCTTGAAGACCTTTGTCCACCTCAGGACTCTGGTTTCAGGTCAGACTGTGGACACATGCTGCCAGGAGCTGAATGGGACCCCGCCCTCCTCCAGAGACACCAGGTCAAAGGTCGTCCACATCAATACAGCCTCCTGACATCCCTCCTTGACCCCTGCAGCACCTCGTGTCACCGCCGTCCCGTGGCCGTTGGCGCCCGAGACTTCGAGGAGATGCACACGTTACAGGTGTCATTTACAGAAGAATGAATAGACGACAAAACGGTCGGGCACCAACAAAGAAATGTTCCCGCGGATGTCGAAAATGTCAGCGTTTCTGAACCAGGAGTCAGACGTGAAGAAATCCACACCTGAGTGGAGCTCCCCTGGGTTTACAGAGGAGTCACCTTAATGTAAATGCTTGTACGGTATGTAAATATATGTATATAGTTTTATTAGTACTGCTTACCACCCAAATGCACCACTGAATGACACAGGGACTCATTCTGCCTGTGTCCGTCAGACTGTTGAATTCTACTGTTTAACTACAGAACTTTAATTACACACTATATTTTTGCACACCTTATTTTGCATATTGTATAAAATGGCTGTTGTAATTGTGTTTAATAGAGTGTTTTAATATGTGTTTATATATGTGGAGAAAACTTAAGAAAAAGTGACTTTTTCAGTAAAATCTATCATTAACTGGACATAAACCCAGTGTGTTCAAACCCAACTCCATGGGTTTAACTGGTGAATCAATGTTGTAGGAGATGATGGTGTTTCCATGGTAACTACGGGGCCTCTGAACATCCAAATGGGTCATATCTGATGACCATGAAAAGATGACAAACTGTATTTTACAGCAAATATTTACATGTATTGATAGGATTAGTGGATCAACAGGTATTAAACAGTTTAGATCAGCTGGTGCTTATGTTCACTGGCAGCTGGACCAGAATTAATATCCTTTTAGACGCTGAGAACAGACAAAACAAACACCTGCTGTAGTGTGTTGTTGTTGTTATTGTTGCCACTGTAGGGTAAAGTATGGAGTGTATTCATTTTGTTTGAATCTACAACTTCACCTTCATGGGAAGAGTTTGTAGAAGATATTAACAGTGAAGGATGTCATTTTAGTTGAGGTTCCACAGTACAGACCAATAGGATCTTAAGTGGGTCAGACACTATCATAATGACATATAGGTCAATAATGACAACTCCAAATGTTTCTGTGTTTTAGTATAAAAAGTAAAATTACATGAAAATGTTTACATTTACAAACTATCCTTTTACAAAAAATATGAACAACCTGAAATGTCTCAAGAAAAATAAGTGCAATTTTCACAATTTTCTGGCTGTTATTAAATGTTTTGTGTATTTGTAGATCCACTCTGATCTGTAAGATGTAATGCACATGTGTAAATGATACATTTAGATTCAATATTGTTAAAATTGCATTTATTTTTCTTATGAAATTTCAGGTTGTTCATGTTGTTCACATGTTTCTAAAGGATAGTTTGTAGATGTAAACATTTCCATTATGCAGTTTTACTTTTTTCACTCTAAAACATTGCGAAAAGTTCAGAGTTGTCATTATTTTTAGGTTATTATGGGAGTATTTCACTGATCCGACCCTCTTGAGATCATATTGGACCGTATGTAGCTTTAAATTAACACTGTAGGTATGACCTGTATTTGTGGTTCATATGTAGAAACATCCAACAGTACAATACCTCTGTGGTCCATCTGTGCTTCTGGGCGGCTGTGACCCTCAGTGTGTCGTCCAGGCTCGGGCTGACCCTTCCTTTGAAGCCTCAGGGGACCGAGCTGTAACTGAGGCTTTATGGCGGGGAAATGGATGGCTCTGCTACCTGCTGTGGCCCGTCGTTAGCCTCGAGACAGTCTTATCAGCTTAGACTCTGGGCTCTCAGCTACTGTGGATTACATTTGCAACCGCTCCTGTCGGCCTCTGTAGTCCCGCTGCAGGAAAAAGTCCCCTGCTGTCGGCCGCCGGAGTCCAAAGTGGCGTCTTTACAATGGATCCCAGCGGAGCCCGGTGAGAGATGTGCATGAGATAATCCAACCCCATCCAGGGCCCGTTTGTAAGAACCACCAAGACACAGCTTTCTTAAGCGTTATTCATCCCCCATCTTTACAGGAAACAGATTAACGGCAGTAATTGAGGCTTTGATTTGATGTGCTGTGAAAGTGGGTGAAGAAAAGGACTTTAGTGAGTAATCATTGGATGCTTTGAAGAGAAATGACATGGAAACACACTGTAATGAGTGAACAGATACAAAGAAAATAAGCAAAAAAACAGATAAAGACAGCATCAGCCTCTGAAAAGGTGAAGAAGGTACTGAACAAAATCCTGGTTAATTCACCAACAAACACTATATGTATGTCAATTTCTAAATGTTACGTATTAAATGTGTATCATTGGCGTCCTGCTGTAATCAGTTTTAATGAATATCACAATACTTTGGTGTATTTTGCAAACTGGGCTCATATTTTACTTTTTTTTCTTTCTTTCTTTTCAATTCTACAGAAGCCCACCTAGGAACAAGAGACACAACTTAACATTTACTACAAACACTATCATACTTATATATTATTGGTATTCTCAGTTTATCTATGTACATGTATCTGTCCTTATCAAATAAACCATAAATAAATAAAAAATAAATAAATAAACTAACAAAACTAAGGACTGTAGTAAAATGGAACAGTTATAACCCCTTAAATTACTCTCATCTACTGTTTAGGACAAAAAAATCATAAGATAAAATGAAATAATGTATTAGTTCTAGTATTTATGTGTTTAGTTTTATATGTACATTTTAGGGTGAAAGGATGAATATCTTCTTCAATTTGTTCATATTTCATAAACCACTGGCAAGGTGGCTTTATAATAATATTAACCGTAGATTCACAAAAAGCACTTTTTTATTTTTAGTTCTAATTTAATAAATGGTCAAATTATCATTAAAAAAGCATCGGCATCATAAAAGTTGTTAGAAATGCAGATTGAAAAAGTTCTTGGTGTTAAAAAATAATAATGAGTCCAGAGTTATGTGTCCATGGCATTAACTCTTTTGCTGGTTAAAAGTAAAAAATGCTGAATATCATGATTTCTGCTGCAGCCTTTTAATTTTACATGAGTGTCTTGATGTGCATGTTCCTACTTTATCAATGTGGGCAAATAAATGAAAATCAATTTTTCCATATCAGTGTTAAATAAGGTGTTGTTTTGTTTGTTTGTTTGGAACAGCAGACTGACTTCATTTATTTGTATTTATTTTTATATAACTATGGACAAGTTGCATGGAACATGGAATTTTAATAATATATTCATTTATACTAATTTATGATAAAACAAAAGGTCCGTTTTGCATATTTTATTCATTCTACAACATAATAGTGATGCTATTTAAATAATTTCTTAGTGCACTTTTCATAAAACCACTGACAAGTTGGAGATGATATATGACAAATTCTACAGTAAATGGTTTTGGATTTATTGACAAAACTGTCACAACTGTCCCTGGTCTCCCCTAATAAGAACACAGCGAAACACACGACAAAACAAATCAGTAAAGACAATGTAAAGCAAAAACACATACCAAATATTCTTTTTTTTTTTTTTGCAGGGCTGATGGACACTACTGTCCCACAATGCACAACAGCAGCCAAAAGGCTATTCACAGCTGGAAACCATTTGAACAAACTGTGGACAATAGCGAGACAGCTCCAGGAACATCGCATCTCTTTGTTAGCCGTCCAAATCTGAAATTGGCAGTACTTTTCCAAAACTGCGGTTTGATCGACTGACATTCATCTCTTTTTGTTTGTGTTTGCATGTAAAAGCGTGGTATGTTCATTTAGCGCAGGTTAAAAAGCCATTTCATGTGGAAATGCTGTATTTATATACACGATATGGACAAAAGTATGTGGACACGTTGAATTCAGGTGTTTGTTTTCTAACAGGTCTGGGATACAAAATAATAATGACAAATGTCATAACATAGTTTTTTGGCAAGAGGAGGGAGAAAGTTGTCACGGCAACTGACGAGGAGGTAGATGACGATGTCCAATAACACACTAAGGCTGAAATTTAGAATTTCAGAGCTAAGCAAAGATAACAATTCAACCCTTTATGGGACACTCATTGAAATACTCTGAAATTCAAAATTTCAACCTTGCCGTGTTGTCATGACAACAGTCTCCCTCCTCTTGCCATAAAACATCCGAGCAGCACTTGTTAAAAAGTAAACAAATGCAATAAACAACTGTTATGAGGTCATAAACTGACAGAAGTCACTCATATTCTCTATTTACAGCTTCAAAATGTCTATAAAAACACACTTCTTGACCTCACTGAGGCACGGGAGTGGCCCCACATTCAATGTTTGTGGAAATTACCAGAAATAGTCACTTGCCCGATAAAGGGTTAAACCAAACTAACCAATGCAAGATTTATCCCAATATAAAACTATATTATAACATTTGTCATTATTGTTTTGCATCCCAGACCCCTGTTAGAAAAGAAACACCTGAACTCCACATACTTTTGTTCATATTGTGAACATGTTGATCTCCAGACTCGTGTTCGTCCAAAATGGCTGCCAGCAGATGGTGAGCATGCAGCGTTCGTGTGTCCTTGAAAGTGCCGTTTTTTGTGCCGTTTTAACACAAATGCTTTATTTCTGACATCTTCCACTGGGTTTCAAAGTCAAACACAATCTGCTAACAATTTTCAGAAATAAGAAAGATACAAATAACGACAATAAACCCCCACCGACGGAGCCCAGAGTCACAGATGCATGAAAATATGGAGCCGGGTCTTTGAAGGAGCGGAGCTTTGGGTATCCAGTATTCGCTTTGTAGAAGCAAGACATTTAACAGCTACGAAAATCCCATTTGGTGCGGATGTTTAACCCATTCCTGTGGAAGGAAGGCGGGTTGGACAGACACAGTAGTAAATGTCTCAGCTTCATCCGTTCTGGTTGGTTTTCATCAGCTAAACATCTCACGCACTCACAGTAACACGGCGTCGGCTTCAATGACCTCCTGTCGGACAAACGTCCTGCGGCTTAAAAACCAAAGGGGTCAAAGTGGAGGCCTGAGTCAACAGAACCCATGGGTCTCAACAGTTGTTCTTGTTTGTTTGAGTCTGTTTTCCATTTCTTTTCCGTGTGCTGCTGTAACGGGGCCGGTCTGTGGACGACGCTCAGATTCCCTTTTTGTTCTGACAGTTATAGTAATTGGGTAAACAGGCTGTCAGATCAAACAGGCCTGCGCTGTTGGCTAATAGCCACTCGCTAAGCTACTGTGTTTCTTGTCTGCTCATCATGCGTTCCTCACAAGTATAGAGTAGGTCTGAGTGGCCAAGAGGCTCCAGGCAACATCCCATCTACAACAGATGAAACCAAACTTCACACCACATACGAAAGAACCCACCAGAGAATACGGCAGGGAGAGAACAGGGGTGTAGATGATATAGAATGTGAATTAGAATAGAATAGAACAGAACAGAGTAAAATAGAACAGAACAGAATAGAATAGAATAGAATAGAATAGACTTTATTGTCATTGTGCTACTCCAGTCAGTGCAGCAGTATTTACAAACACCACTGCTACAGAAATAAGAATAGAGGGAATATTAAAATAACAAAAACAAAAAATAAGCTAAGAAAATATAATTAAAAAAATACAATTTAACAAAGTAACATAAGAATAGACAGTGGAATAAAAAATTAAATTTCATGGGTTTTACTGGTGAATCAATATTGTAGAAGATGATGTGTTTCCACGGTAACTACAGAGTTTCTGAACATCCAAATGGGTCATATCTGATGACCATGAAAAGATGACAAACTGCATTTTACACCAA
>JAPQRQ010036315.1:0-12606 GCA_037367365.1 Apogon talboti | reverse complement strand
CCCCGTCTCCCCCAAGCAGCCAGGCCAAGAGGCTCAGGCTCTCCATGTGCCGACAGCGGGAGTGTAAACAGAGCTGATGGTTTCTGACAGATCCATTCAGACTGAAAATCATGTATTCTTCAGGATTTTTTCTCTCTCTTTTTTCATATAACCCCCCACACACAAAAAGAGCTGTCCATTTACCTTTAGATGAAAGACAGTGGAGAAGACAATTTGTTCTGTGACTCTTTGGAAAACACCTTAAAAGGTTTTATGAATGCAAATAGGCCTTTTATCATTTACGGCGTCTCAGATTTAGTCCTGTTTCTCATTATTTACAACAAAAACAGAGTGTTGTTCAGTATGAGATTGGCTGTGTGCGGTGATGAAAACTACCTTCTGTGCACCTGCAGTCTTATCTTACCTGTAGTCTTGTGGAGATGGATGATGCCCAGCATTCTCAAGTATTCCTGACATCCTGGATGTAATTCCACCTTCTATCATTTCCTGGGATATGTGGTGTCTCTTCAAAAAAATAAATGAAATAAACACATTTAGGATTGAAATTCTCTGAAATACACTACCAATGGACAATTATTACTATACTGATAAAAAAAATGTCAGTATCAGTAAACAAACATGGTGGAATTCCATGTCATTTAAGAAAATAAAACATACACATGTTTTGTTAAAAACTAAAAAATCACACTGAACAAAGCTTTAAGATCAGATCGGACAAAGAAGAAATGATGAGTAAATAAAATCTTTATGTTCCTTCAGGCTTTGTTGTTGCCCAGCCTCATTTCACTTAATGCTTTTTGTTCTCATAACTTTCTTTAAACGTCTAATCTAACCTAGTAGAATACATAAGATGAAAGAGTTTAAAATCTACAGCTAGGAAAAATTCAGTACAAATGTGTAGATAACAGTTTTGTCACATTTAATCAAACTAAATTTAGATTGTTTATCATTCAACCTGCCTATAGGAACAATAAAAAAATCACGCGTTTATATCATTAAAATTGCGCACTTGGCTCATTTAGTGCAAGCTTCCGGAACAGACAATGAGAGCAAATGATATAAAAAGCAAAATATTACCTGTTTTTGGTGATATTGTAGGTAGTGTGAGCCGGTGTGAGCTCCTGTACTGTATTCACTGAGTTGCACTTGATTCTCCAAAACCGTTTTTAAATTTCCCTCTCTGGAGCTGTCCAGCGCTCTGTCATGCGCAGTGGAGACCTCAGAGGAGCTCCCAGGCGCCCGAGGGGCAGGATCCCATGAGTTTGACAACTGTTTAATGCAATGCCTGGTAACAGTCCCGACAATATCCAGAGTTCCCAAAGCTACTGTAATAACACATAAATACGAGGATGAAAGTTTGAGTTTCTCTCAGAGTTTGGGGTTTTTGGATCACAATAAGGCTGCAGTGAACTCCTCCACGACATCCAACAGCAGAAACAACACTAAGATCAGTGCATTAAATATCAGAGCATACTCCATTCAGATGGATTATTCTTCTGATTGGATCAGAACCGAGGAGATACGTTGATATTTCTGCAGGAAGGTCCTTTAACTTCCTGATGCGTATTGAACTCCAGTTCCACACAGGTGCGTCTGTGCATTTGAATAAAACCCAAAAAACATTCAGGCCTATATCCTGCTCAGGTAGTTTGATCATGCACGGAAAAAGTTGTATATCAAATAGTTAAACCAGACTATGCACAATAAACATCTGCATTATTCTTTTTAAAAAACTAAAAAAGTCATAGTATATCCATTTTCTTCACTATTCTCCTCTCAGGTTATTCCAAGTAAGCTCCCTCGGTCAGGTCTAAGGCGATGTGAGTCCCTACTTGTGGTGGCATCTGTGTATGTGAGTGTGAACTTTTTTTTAATGGGGAAGTGCTTCTAGATAATTTGCTTCCCGCCGCTGTGGCCGCGTCCTGCTCCTCTCAGCAGTGGGAAAAAGAGCCGGGGAGGCGCGTAGGGAGGGCAGGGGGCCGGGTGGGCTGGAGCAGGAGGCGGCAAAGGCGCACACACATCTGAAGAGCAAGTCCACCGCAGGGAAAAAAAGTGTGGCATGCAAATAGAGAATTAAATATTCTGTCTTGGATCTAAAACGTGTTACAACACACTCATGGTTCCTATGAATGCCTTTGGGAGGCATTTTCACACCCAGTGTGGCCAGCTTCCATCTGCAGGTTTTCAGTAGTTACCGCTGAGTTTTATTTGTGCGCGTTTCTGCAATAGATGTTAATATATTAATATATATATTATTAATTTATTAACATATTAATTTGATTTCCTCCATCATTTATAAATTTTCTTGTGAGCATTCTTGCTAAAGTACTCATAGTTAAGAAACTAAATGTGGAAGATGAAGTCTTCAACTGTTTAATTTACATAAGGAATGATAAAAATCCTAATTTGGGTGACTTCCATCGTATTTCCCCTAACAAGAAATCACACAGACAGGTACAGTATTTTGATGGCAGACATGGATGTGAAACCTGTTGGAGATGAAACTTGCGGCCGGAAATTAAAGGGGAATTCCTTAAAGTCTACAGGGAGACTGCAGTGACAGCAGTATCAGTCCCACGGGAGCATACAGATGGTAAATCGGCCTGTCACAATAGACACAATCAATGATTACATGCATGAACGTAACGGACAAAAACAAGACCATCCTCAGAGCAGATCCTGAAGGTCCTAAAGCCCGTGGGGTTCTGAAGTGGAAACAGGAGAGGAACTGTGGGCTACAGTGGGACAAGGGAAGATGGTGATGAGGGAGAGGAGGAGACTGTGATATTATTTTAGAAGTTTGGTTGAATTCCACTTCATGCATTCTGGTGTTTGTTTTTACGCGCGATCTTGTGCCTTTTCTGTATCAGTTTATGATGGATATGTCTATATATTAAGTAGTGACAATTTAAACTGTAATGGAAAATATTCTGAAACCATTCTGTATTGTTTTCACATATTCTTCTGGTATTTTCAAGCATCTCTTATTTAATTTTTTCACACACAGGTGTGGTTTACTCTTCTTATCCCATAGCCTACTATGACTTTTGTTTGTGGAAATAACCCCTTCATGTGCATGTGCATGTCTCATCTCTTTACCTTGAATAAATACATTAACTTTAGTTACTGCACTGGATGGAAAATGGTTTTAATTTGCATAACTATTTACTTCATATTTATTTTATATTTCTATTTTTATCATATTTTTAAATCTTTATTCTACTATATTGTGGATATTTTATATTTCTGATTTTGACCGGAGTAACTGTACCAAACCCAATTTCCCCCTGGGATTATTAAAGTATTCTGATTCCAATAACATCACAAACACTTACCTGTGTTTTGGTGTTGGAACCTCCAATACATTTTGGATCAAATCTGTTGGAGAACATTCTAAAGCCTCTGTAGCAGATAATAACATTTGCCACAAATGAGTATATTTTAGAATTTAATAAACATCAAGTGCTGAAGATAAATAAATAAATAACACAGCCCTTAACCCATAAAACCCCAAACATCCACCATCAACCAAAACTATCTACTGATCTAAGATTTTTAATACCTGTTGATTCACAAATTCTATCAATACATGTAAATAATTGATGTAAAATGCAGTTTGTCACCTTTTCATGGTCATCAGATATGACCCATTTGGAGGTTCAGAGGCTCCGTAATTACCGTGGAAACGCCATCATTTTCTACACCATTGATTCATCAGTAAAACCCATGGAGTTGGATCAGTGACAGTGGATGGACACACTGGGTTTATGTTCAGTTAATGATAGATTTGCTGAAAAAGTCACTTTTTCCTCAGTTTTCTCTGTTTTTGATATAATAACCCTCACCTTTAATCTGAGCTTTTATGAACATCTACATGATCAGTGAATTAAATATAGAAAAATACATGATTTTCACTCAAAAAAACACAAAATACAGAGGATAATATATAATAAATGGTGATAAATCACTTAAAAAAAGTGAAATCTAGAGAAAAATTTCTTTGACAACTACCACAAAAGTTGCACTGGGTTTTCATGGGTTAATCAGCGGCTTTGTTGTATCTATGAGTAATGTCATTGTGGTTTTTTCAAAAAGTCCTATAATTCTTTCATGTTTTCATGCTGAAAACAAAAGCAGATGCAAATGTTGAGAGGGATAAACCCCTGTCTTCCCCTCTGAAAGCCACACATGCATAAAAAAAGTAAGTAACTGTCAGTGAGAAGAGCACTGGGATTTTATTAAATAATCTGTTGCAAGTAACATTCAAGGTAAAGCATCCGTAAAAGAGCAACAGAGCGCCAGTGCCATGAATACTAATACTGGTTCTTGCTTCATCTCTAAAGGATCTAGATTTAAAAACCTATGCATTCAGCATCGGTCCAAGTCTTTATGGGTCCAAAAAACGACTTTTCTTTAGGGGCCACTACTGTTATTCACACGTCTATTGTCAATCTAACACACCCTTTATCCATTCTGTTTGTGGTGGTTGTGTTTCTGATGTGTGTTTACCCTTATAGTGTAAAAAGTAACAGACACAAAAGAGTGGTGTGATGTTAATTTGCACTTAATATTCACAGTGATAAAGAACTAAATAACATACTGAAAGCAACATTGTGAAAAGTGACAAAAATTGTTTTTAGCATAAAAAAACATGTTATATTGAATAGTACACAACAACCAAGTACAGTTAAGAAATACTATTGTGTATTTGTACAATTACCACTGAGATACTAAAAAAAACCCTTTAAAGCTGTGTGTTAGCCACAGTGTTGTAAAGTAAATATTACCACTATGTAATACAGTATAATGTCATGTCTGTCAGCAGTATTGCAGAAAGTCTGCAAGTCTTAATTAACATCTTTGAATACATTACATAATGCTGCAGAGTACTGAGCAACTGATATTGCTATTGTTTCAGCATGAGATGACTATCAACTTAAAACTGACACATACTTTGTTTACATGGAAATTCAGTCAAGGATTTCAGCCTTGTAGCATTCTTTGAAAGTGTCATTAACACATTTACACCTTAATTTGCTGATACAAATTAAAATGTTCTTACTTGCCAAATGTGGAATCATTGCCACTGTGGATATAATTGTATCAGTTATCATGGAAATGTAGATAATCATGAAGATATAGATGAATTTGAAATGTTGACTTGAAAAAGTATGTATCAGTTTAGCATAAATTTAGCATAAATCCTCTTCAGGAAGCAGTATTTCTAAAGTGTTTGGAAATGGCCACTGAGTTAAGTCTTTCAGATTCACACCAAAAAACTGCAGGTATATATGCTTCTGCATGTTACTATAACATGAATATTAGAAAATATTTGTTATTCTGATACATCATCTGTGTGCTAACCATTAGGATGATGGTGATAACCCTTAAAAGATACTGAGTTAAGTTAATGGCAGTGACCTTTTGAGCAGGTCCTGACCTGGCTGTGTGGATGTTCTCAGTAGCACCCATGAATTTGAGCTGCAGGACTCCCTGCAGCTCAGGAACATGGAGTGATGGCTTTCCTCTCTCATGCCTGTTCAGGAGTAATGGGGAAACAATGGGATCACCGCCTGAGGGTTGGCCAGTGTTTGTAGCCTGTGTTTTTGTCTTGCACCAAGTGTTTACTCAAAACACATTAGTCTCTCTGAGAACGAGGTCAGCTCACCCCTCTAATCTCCTCTGCAGGCAGAGACACAGTGTCCCCCAGAAAAGCATGTCACCCAGAGTGACCCTCCAGCCACACAGAGGAAGCGGCTGTCAGCCGTGCTTAGCCAAGGCACAGCATCAGTCCTGCCAAAGACTTGGTTTCCTAAACCTGGGCAAAGCAGAGTATCCAGACTGTCAGATCTCAGGTTTCATAGGTCATTTAGTCAAAGACCAGTTACAAGATGTTTCTGTGATCGTGCCTTGGTGTAATTACACCTCCACAAAGACATGACACAACACTGAACATATGCCCAAACAAGTGTATGAAAGTGTTCATTACATCTTAACATTTTTTCTATTTTTTTTCTTCTTTTTTTGGGGGGATGGGGGTGACAAAGACTTAATCTCAATGTACCAACATTTAATTCTGACTTAGACTATCTTACTCATTTAATGTAGTTATGCGTAGTTGTGATTCAACAATAATATTGTGTGTTGCATAATGACTTCATATAACATGACAAATAATTATCAGAAAAAAAACATTCAAATTATGATGAAAAATACCCTTCACTGTTATGTTTCCCAGTTCCTCTTTTTTTTCTACATGGACATAAAAAGGAACTGGAAACAAGGCAATTTTGTTTATGTCTGTGTTTTTCATACATTATGTGAATATAAATGTATATATGCTATCACTTGTGGTTCCCTGGCTCCCACATGGGGACAAAATGTACAGCCCCTTTAAATAAATCACTTGAGTGATTTAACTCTCAAATCAGTTGAGAGTTGTTTAAAGGATAGAGTTAGAGTTACATTTAATATGTTGTGGTTCAGGTTAAGTCTTCAGGAAGTGAATGCAACATTAATGTCATGTGCCTTACACAAAAAAGCTGTGTGTGTAAACCCATTTGTTTTCTTAAGTAATGGATGGAAACCTGTTTACACAGTTACAATGTGCAGACGTGGCTTGCTTGTGAGGACATAAAACTCAGCACAATATCTAACACAATGTCAATCATTAATTTTGAGGGTTAAGAGCTACCTTATTTTAAGGTTAGAGTTAGGATTAGATATAGGCGTATAGGGTAAGTTTTCCTAGAAATTAATGTAAGTAAATGTAAAATCCCCAATTTAATCCTCCTTGCTGTTTTGTTAATACGGGTAGGTATAATAAGGTTTTTTTGTGACTTGGATGAACTGCCCTTTAAATGCAAAAGAGCATAATATACCACTTACTTTGTATTATCACAATTTAAAACTACAAGTTTACACAATCAGCCATCTGTTTTCATCCTAATGGACAATAGAGAGGTTGAACTGCAGCGGATGTTTTATCCACCAGTAGAATAGAATTGGTCAATATTGGTCAGACTCAAATGTCCCAGCAGGTCCCATCAATCCTTCTTCTCTCCAACATGGCAGACAACGTCTCTGGATTGGCCTTCATCTCTAGAGTGTAATTGTTTGTTGCCGACCTATTGTCCTGAAGGATCACAGAAAGCCCTATCTTTAAGATTTAGAGAGGTCACTGGTATTGGCCCTTGTGTGACCTGTGTCATCACCAAAGCCTCTGGTCTGGGTTGAGGTCAGTCCTTTTCAGTGGCCGAGAGGGTTAAAAATGGAGCAAAAGTCCTCTTCATTTTCACAGTTGAATGAGTGTTAGAGCCTAATTTCCAAAAGTGCTCTCATTTACCTTTTTATTTGGCGCAGCAGGCACATGATGTTCTCTAAGGATGGTACTCAGACATCCCTAAGTCAAGTTGTCTGAATTATTGTGCATTTAGCTTCAGCAGAGACCTTTAAGAAGTTCTCCACACTATGAATAAACACATAACATTCTTGATTTATAGAAGTCTAATGCAATTTTGGGTTGGTCATAATAGTAGTATTAGTAAAAAATTTAAACTTTGTCAAGGAATAATGACATAGACAGTTACAAAGGGCACATAATGATGTTATACGTTCTTGCAGAGACCAAGTGGAATTATATTTGATCAAAAATGTTTATGTAGGGTATGAAATAACCTTATTGACCCAGCACTTTAGGACTGAAATGATGACGGGGCCCAACCTTCGTTACGCTGCTCTGAAAAATTAGAATAATGGACTATGAAAGAAGGAGAGATCCAAAGAAAGGGACAGGGGAAGAAAGAGGGTCTTTGGGAAAAGAGGAATTAGATAGGAAGAGAGGGAGAAATAAAAGGAGGGAAACTGTGAAATGGAGACAAAATAAGTAGGATAGAAAGAGAGAGAGGGAGAGGGGGCAGTGGTGGTGCGATGTGAGTGTTATCATCAGCTCTCATTCGCAGCATGGAATCCATAATGGGAAAATCAACCTCTCTGACTCCTGTGTAATTGGATTTGCCGGGTCTCGTGCTGAATCAGAGCCCAGTGGGTAGCACAAAGCTTGTTAAGATTGGACAAGCATTGCTGGGCCGCTAGGCCGGGGGAGAGGTGGGGCGACGGCGGAGGTAACCTTGACTACTTTTCTGGAGTGAATAATTTAAATATGCTGAACACTCAACTGGTCACCCATTACAACCACTGGACTGGACTCTTTCCAAACATGAATCAATCCATAAATTGGCTGAAACCTGATCTTTTCCCACATTTAGGCCACTAGAACAGAGAAAATGGACACCTGTGTTTCTCTGGAGGGTGTGTGTGTTTTCTAGTGGTGGTTACCTGGTTACAGCGGTGAACACTTTATTACTCTTATTAAGTGTCTCCCTACAAGGTGAAATTTAAGACTGTGTTGAAACACTTCAGCATTTTTGTATGGTGGTTCCCGAAGTAACAATACCCACTGTAAATGATATCGACTACCAATGCAACGTCAATTCTGAATCTGAGTTTTAAATTTCCACTCATTTTAAACACTTATTCATACCTGAAGTTGTGATATTTTCATATGAAATCCCTAAAAATCTACTTAGTTGGCCTGTATACTAGTATTGAATCAAATGCTTCCAACAATCTTTGAAGTCAAAGAAATCCATCATTATATTCAACTTTACAGTCCAGTTCAGGTCGTCTGACGATGGCATTAAATTCCATTACGTGTGGAAACACAGTAAACATGGGATAAAACGTCATTAAAAATGCAACACAGTAGTTTTGATTAATCTACGTTATCATGATGTGTGACCACTAGTTCATGCATGCCACCGAGCTAATCAGTAGCCTATAGTAATGTAATGTCGACTCATCTAATGTTACGTGAGCTTTTAATATTACGTTAACTTATGTTTCTTTTGGCTATTTCACTTAGAATGTAATTACATAAAATGAACATAGTCATAATTTGAATAAACTTTAATACTACTTTAGTAACATTTGATTTTTTTGTCAGCGGTCATAACAAAAACGTCATCAAACCACATAGTTTATTATTGTTTTGACTTAGGGTCCCCTAGCAGTGGAAATTACATACATTAAATTAAATAAATATAATATGTATTTAACTTAAATGATGATATCGATATCTCTGTCTCTTTGTTAATGGTTAAACCAGACAAGTTCTACCTTTTTATAGTTTATGAGCTTGTACTAAAAGAGGTTATATGTAGTATTAGTATTCTGAACTCTCAACATCAGGGGGAAGTTGTGTATCAGAACACACTTACTGTTAAAACCACTGACAAATCAACAAATGGATCTATAGATTGTATCACTCACTGAATAAAATATCAAACTCATTGTATTATGGAATCGGCAAGTTTTCTTCACATAAAAATCTCACAGCTGGTTATTATAATAGTTTGTCAAAATAACATTACGTCTGATGATCTTCCCGTGTTGCATCAGCTGATAGTTTACACTATAGCTCTGTTAGCTTAGCTCTGTTTTTAGACAGAAAACAGCCACAGTAAAACCAAGCATCACCTCCATTTTCTGTACAGTTTGTGTCATACAAAAGATTTGTTTGGAATCAGCCAAACAAGGTCAGAACAACCATAGATCAACAAACAGTGAACTTCAAAAAAGATAATAACATCACATAATAAAATAACTTCATATCATCAAAAGCTTCATAATTAAACTCACTCATGTAGAAGAAATGCTGCCATGTCATCATCAAACTCCATTCTTTTCATTTAGAGCTGTGTCCAGTGGTGAAAAAAGCAACAGTGCTTCCAGCTTTTATTACTATCATTTTCTTTGACTGTAAAAGTTGTTTCTTAGCAGTTCTCTTCCTTCCCATTTTGTCGCTTTCTAATGCTTTGGTCAAAGGCCCCGTGGCGTTAGTTTTCTTTGCCATGGGAGACCAGCAAAGTGAGTCACTCCTCGCTCAAGTGGTCTCAAAAAAACCCAGACCGTCAATAAGGATATATTCCTTTCACATCTCAAAAATCCAGTGTATTGGCATTTTTGGCGTAACTTTATATGTCTTCATTCTAAACACTCCGATCATCATTTTAGAATATTTTTAAGTATTTTAAAGTAGAAGTACTGCATAGCTCCTTTCCGTCCATATTAAATCATATGAAGGGAAGACATACAGTACATCATCCTCACAAAGCTAAATGGTTTAACATATTATTCTGTGATTTACATAAGCATTTGAGAATTTAGTGACACTGATAAGTTGGTTAAAGAATAACATCACAGGCACCTGAGTGCAAGAAGCAGAACTTTTATCTGATTGTTGTTTCCAGTCAAGCAACAAAGGAAGTAATTGCATCTGGGCTTCAACCCAATAACGTTTTAGAACTGCTAAGCAATGGCAGTTCACAATACTGTTGAAAATAACGTTTGAGGAGAGTATGAAGCAGTGAGTCATTAACAAGTAATGCATCCATCTAATCAAAGATCAGTAATCAGACCTCGACTGTACCAACACAGAGGAGGGCACTGAGGGATTTTGCTGTTATTAGTGATGTGACAGAGCTTATGGAGAAGAAAAAGAAGGAGAGGAAGAAGGCGAAGTAGAAATAAAAGTTGAAGAGGATGATGAAGAGGGGGGTGGTTGAATTGGCTATGGTTTGGATCTTGTTTCTGTATCGTTATGTTACACTCAGTAGAGCAGTAGATACTCAGGTAAGCACTGAATAAGATCTCTCTGTTCCTCCACCTCCCACAACATTAATGATTAAGTACCAGGCCGCAGTGCCCTGAGCCTGGTTCAGGATGATGTGGTGGAGCAGATGTGTGCACATGCAACATCCAACCCTTGTGCCCCACAGACCTGGATCAATGAACTACTAGACTATCCACGGGGGAGCAAGCTAGAGTTTTGTTTTTTTTTTTTTTTTAAATATATAAGTGTTATCAACTGGACTTTTGCCAACTGTCACAATCCACTGTTTACAGGTTCACTGATTGTCTCGATGCAAGCAGATACAGGAGGACACTCTCTTCCTGTTTAACTTCTCTGGAGGGAGGGAATCCTTTGCCAGTTTGGATCTAAGAGAGTCTGCATCTGACAGCAGAACAATACAACCGCTAAAATGCAGGTTTGAGGGTTTTTTTGTGTGCTGTAAAAATGTGTGTCCTCTTGTGTGTCATAAGGATTGCAGTTGCCTCAGTTTAGGTTTGGACAAAGTTGGAATTGCGAGTTTTACATAAATGTGAAATTATGTAACATAAAGACCTATAACTCTTAAATCAAATGGAAGATCATCTGATAATCACATTGGAAGATAATCTTATAATCTATTGGCTAAGATGTTGATTGTATTAGTCTTGAAACCTGCTTTTTGTGAAGAAGGCCCTGGACAGTAGAGACTCAACCAAAAATAGCTGGAGCGTCACTGACTTTAAGAGCTATGAGTTAAAGAGGACATATTACTAATGTACAAGATAATCAATTTGGATCCTCCGTAAGAGGAAGATAAACTTTCCTGTTACTTAGCTGCTAGTAAATTGCTTTGGTCTTAGCGCAGCCTCCCCCTCCCCTGTCTCTTAAAGCCACCTCTACTTCTCCAACAGATGAGGTCACTCAGTCTCAGGCGACACTGACACTCTAGACCAAGATGAGGAACCATCTCTTAATTAAAATACAATTGGTCGTGCTCTGAGGTAGCGAGGCTCACCTGATCTGACAATGGCGCCATGGATTCATTACATAATCATTCTTTCCGCTGTTACATCAAATTGAGCTGTTGATTTTTTAATTATACCCCGGAATTACAACCCAGATTACATGTTTTGTATTATAGTCTAAGTACTGTTAAGTCACCATTAACACAGGATGAAAATTCCCCCTGTTCTCAGATAGAGCTACAATGACTAGTTGATTAATCAATTAGATGTCAACTATTCAGTTAATCGTCAATTGTTTTGGTAATCGATCAATCAGTTTGAAAATATTTTTTTTAATTCCAGCTTTTAACTTGGAACATTTTCTATGAAAGTAAATTCAGTATCTTTGGATTGTGGAAATTCAAGTATGTAATTTTGGGCTTTAATTACTTTTTTTAAAATTGTCCAATCAACTAACCAGGTAATCTAGGAACTGATCACCAGATTAATGGCCCTAAACACAAATGCTCTCTTCAGATCACTCTTCACTGTTTGCTCCTCAACTGAGAAGGCCTACTCAAAGTTTAATGCCTCTCTTAGAAACACTCCGGCTGTTGACGGCGCTCTTAAAAATACCTGCAAGACAACAAAGAAATCTTACACACAACAGAAAGCAGACATCAAACCTTTAGATTCTTCAGTGCGTTGAATAAACCTAAAACATTAGCATTATTATGACCACTGCATTCATTAATCTTCCTCTTGACAGGAGCTTATCTGTCCGTGTTATTACTTGTAATACTGTATGGCAGATCCCTAAGTCACGCTGTCCCAGCATATTGTCTGCTTGTGCTGCCCTGAGAGAAGTTTGTTCCCATGAAAAAAGGGGGTGTCACAGATATCCCGCAAAAGCAGCACTACCATCACATCTCCAGATTGATTCTGACGTCCCAAAAAAGGTTCCTTCAATGATATTGTTCACCTGTCTCA
>JAPQRQ010036314.1:0-12608 GCA_037367365.1 Apogon talboti | reverse complement strand
GATAGATAGATAGATAGATAGATAGATAGATAGATAGATAGATAGATAGATAGATAGATAGATAGATAGATTTTTCTTTTTTGTTGGATTGATAAATTTTTTTTCCTGCTACTTTTCATAGAAATAAATATTTCTCCTATCCAACCTGTAATATATTCAACATGTATGTAACAGCTGTAAATATTTTATGTTATCTTATGATATCTTAATCAAAATCTGTCTTTTTGGATTTGTAAGTTACATTTCAATATTCCCTACTTTGTACTTATGTAGTGACTGAATGCTCTTTTTACTTTTGTGTGCTTTGTTTACTTCACTCCTGCTGTAAATTTGGAATTTCCCCTCGTGAGACTAATAAGGGAATATCTTATCTTATCTCATCTTATCTTATCTTATCTTATTGTCTGCCCCGCCCTAATGTGCAACACCTGTGCTCCAATAATCCAGTAATCCTCCTTTGTGTATTTAGTTTGTCTGCCTCATTGTCCTTGTGCCAGTTTGTCTTGATGTGTCCTGCAAGAAATCCAGCCGTGTTTCCTAATATAGGTTCCTAGTGATTACTGTTTTGTGAAAGTGAGTTTTTTGAGTTTAGTGTTCTCCTTTTTGTGTTCCTTCTGGATTAAAAACTTTGACATTTGAAAGTGTTGAGAGTCATACTCTTGAGTCCTGTGCACATTTCTTGTCAGATATAGTCAGTTAATGTAGCTTCAGCTTTTATTTACCTTTTCCATTGGATTGAATGAATAGAAAAATAAACCGAACAAGTTAATGCATTTGTACAAAAAAGGGAAGGGACATCCACAACATTAATACTGTCCCTGAAAATCATCTACTACGGCCTTGACCATTAACTTTAAAGGTCAATCTTTTTGTATGACTAGATTTTGACAGTGTACATGCACTGTGTGTGATAAATTAGAAACAATTTGGATGAATTTAGACCGAGGTAAAAAAAATGTTGCCCCCTGTTAACCACACATACACTGTGTTTCAGTTTAATATATATTTAATATATTGTAGTTAAGACAATGCTGTTTTAAACATAAAGCTACAGACACAGTTTAAGCTCTTGGTGTGTTTGCGTTCTGCTTGGTTTCGACTCCAACTTTCATTTACATGCATTTTTCCGTATGCTTGTGTAAAATTGGTAACCATTGTAGACAGAGGCATATGTTGGCCTGGTGCACTCCCAGGCCAACATAGAGTAATCATCATATTTGCTTCATGTTGTTTCAATTTGATTTAAGCAATATTTGTAGTACATAGTGAATAATTCAGCAGATTTTTCACCCTGTTGCAAAGCCTGGGCCTTCAAGCTGCATAATTGAACATATTTGTACTAATCTAATTGTTTTACAGTTAGCTGTCTTTGTAGGTCTTAGTCTCCAGAATCAGTAGCTGGAGCGGCCAGCACAGAGCTTAGTGAACCTCCTTCAACCCCCACCAGCCAATTGGAGGCGTCTTAAAGGGACTGTTGACAGAGGTACGAGCAGCCATGTGAGTTCAGGGAAGATGTTTCCAATCTTTCCAAAATGGGCTTTGAACAAACTGTAGTCCTCGCTGTGTGTGTTATTGGTCGCACATGAGTGTATTATTAGTGTTTAAGGCCATTTGAATTTAGGTGTGAACACTGACCAAGCACTGTGATTGGTTTATAGATTGGTTTATATAGACCAATCAGTTACACTTGTGCAACTTCTCACATCTCTATTCAAAATCTGGACTCCTTATCACAGACTGTATCCTGGAGGTTGATCCTGTTTGCTAATTTGCTGGATCATCAGCAGTGACTGATAGTCTCAAACCTGCCCAGCCTCCACCTCAATCCACTTGGCTCTGGCCTCTACCTCCGTGGACCTTGGTAGAGGTTCTGATGCTCTAACTCTTATGTAATGCTGTCCTGGAGAGAAGGGGGTTGTTGGCCACATTGCGCTGCCATGAGGGGCAGCGTCAGGGCCCCCAGCCAAGCAGAGCTGAGGCTCTGGTGGAGCTAAAGGCTGTTGGTGATAGATCACACCCCTGTCAGTGAAGCAGCCACGACACTTTAACTGATAGAATAGGCAGAGACACCTCAGCAGCTGTCCCAGGTAGAGAGAAGGGAAGGAGGCATGGAGGGTTTCGTAAGTTGTTGTATTGGGATAAAGGAGAGGTGACAGTGAAGGTTTCATGACCATGGACAGCGCTTTGACTCAGTTTCTCTGTTGTTTTAGTCAAATGGATCCTTCGAGGATTGATCACATAAAGATACATCATCAGGTTTAACCAGAGGACTATTCCAATCTCCAGGATCTTTACTGAGTCCTTATTGTGGAGAAAGGATCTGTGCATCCTCTGCACTGTTACAATACCCACAATCCTCTGAGTCTTTTATAAATGCTGTTGTTTTGTTTGTTTAATTAATGGTAGCTTTTTTAAACCCAAGACTATTGAATGAGGTACTAAATGGGCCCCAGTGCCAAATAATGACAGACCGTATTATGATAAGCTCAGTTGTTTGATTGGTTTTTCTAACACTACTGGATAAAGACAAATAGAAGAATAGATCTCATTTGGAATAGATCTCATATGGATTACAACAATTACAAGTTGTTTGACTAATTTTTTTCACCAACTCTGTCTCTCATTACAACGTTCATCTGTGATGCATGTTAGCAGTTTTCTGTCCAGATGATAGACCTGGGTTTGGACCTGGGGTCAGCTCTGAGCTCAAACACCCAGATCCTGGCCACAGCGGCTGGATTCACTGAGAACTACACAGGAATGTGGACACTTCACCCACTGACCTGGAGCAACAAGTCTGTTACATATTCAGACTGAAACATGAGCATTCTGTTACAAAACCTGGTCTGTTGGTTACAGGCAGAGAAATGAACAGTTGGATATTTATCTGATGGTTCATCTGTCTTGTTTATGTTTGTAACTGTAAGTTCACTGCCTGAAGCTTTTGTTTTAATCAGAAACATATTTTACTAAAATATACCAAGACAGAAACATTATCCATTTTGGGTCCTGACCCTAAGTTGTGTAGACACTGGTATACAGTACATAATACACTGCCTGGCAAAAAAAAACAAAAAACAAAAAAAAAAACAGTCACACATGCAATATTTCACTGCACCGCCTTTGGTTTTGATTACAGGAGACATTCACTGTGACATCTTTTTTACCACATCATGCTTATGAAGTGTCATAATAAGGTTCATAATATTATTTTCATCTATAGTTGGATTACCTTTTGATTATTGATGATAGAGAATTGGGCTGCTGCATCAAGTCTTCATCACATCGAATCTGCACTTTATGGTGGCTAATTCATGCGTGAAAATGATGTCTCATTCTCCCTGAACCAGAGGCGGACTGGCCATTGGGAGTACCAGGAGTTTTCCCGGTGGGCCACTGGGTTAGTGGGCCGGTTCGGCTGGTCAGTGGGCCGGTGAGAGGGAAAAAAAAAAAAAAAGCTGTGGCCAATACCTATACCAGTGGTTCACAGTGGGGGTGTGCGAGTGACATTTGGAACGACAAAGCTGAATGGACGGAACAGACGGAATGCACCCCCCCCCCGCAGAAGTAGCTCATGATGCTGTGAGTGGGCCGGTCAGGGGTACAAATTCCCGGGCCGGTTTTTCGCCCCAGTCCACCCTTGCCCTGAACCATTCTGTCACAAGCCTGATGACCCTCATGAATCCTGGTATTGAGCAGCATGAGAGGCTACTTACTGCATCAGTTAAAGTTAAATAACCTGTTACAGCTGAAACATTATTAACTACTACAGTACTTACCGATGGAAGGATCTGAACTATTTGCTTAGTTAAATCCAAGCAGTTACTTTTTTAGGTCAGGCTGTTTATTAATGTAACTAACTGCAGCAAGCAGCCTCTCATTTCTTTAATGTCAAAAAGATTAAGGGAATAACTTTACAATCACCTCCTTTGTTTTATCATATATAGTAAATCTGGAAATACAGTTTTAACCTCCTAGGACCCACTGTCCACGTATGAGGACAAGACATTCACAACTTTATACAAAAAAAAAGAAAGAAACAACTGTCCACTGCAAATGACATTCCATAAAATTTTTTAAGAATGCATCTGAAAAAAACTGTTGCATCATGATGTTTCCAATATAAGCAATTATTTAATTAAAAAAAGCCAAAATTCAAAAACCTGTGGGGCTCCTGGGTCTTAGGAGGTTAATGCATATATTGCCAACTAAGCAGTTCCACTTTTTTCCTCATTGGACGGGCTTTTATAGAAATATTTTAGTAATGATTTAGTACTACAGGAGAGTGACTGTCATCCTTGCAGAAAACCATCTTAATCACAAATAAAGGCCCATTGAGAGACACTGTGGAAGTCTGTACTGTTAGTAGTTCAGATGCCGTTGAGCTCACATTCGTCTCTAGATGACTGACTGGTGATACAAAGCCTCCACAGCTTGTCCATGGGCTTTTATGAATTTAATCAGCACTTATTAGTAGTGCTGACCAGTCCACTGCTTGGCTTGATGGCTTGTGAAGTCTTTATGGATTGCTTGATGAGGAGCACAAGAACTTTTGCCACACTTACTGTGCTCTCATAGACGTTTAACTGACACTGTTGTTGACAGTTCTACAGTGTTTTATTTTTAATAGATCGAAAAATGATAATAGAAGATAATGATAGAAAAATATCAGTGACAATTCTACGTAAAATATTTGACAATTTACAGATTATAAAAACGCAGTGTTTATGTCATAGTTGTAAATACATACATTGTTGTCTCCATGTTATGAATAAGAGTGTATTAGATCATTTTGTCTAGATGCTACATTTATTCCATTTTATTTTCTTGTAGATATTCTGTTTATTTACATGCACATTGAACTGTCTCTTGCCTAATAAGATCACCTTATAATTAGATTGAAATGCATTTTGCACTGGTGAGGCATTCAGCTCTTTATTCTTCTTCTTTTACGATTTGTTTACGCTTATCATTAACTCTTTTTTCATTTAACAGCATTTCTAAAAGAGTCACAGAGGATTGTGGATATTTTAACAGTGCAGAGGATGCACAGATCCTTGAAATTTCTCCAAAATGGTTAGCGTTAGGGTCCTTGGAAATATCCTGGAGATTGGAATAGTCCTCCAGTTACACCTGATTATGTATCTTTATGTGGTAAATCCTCAAAGGATCCATTTGACTGAAAAACAGAGGAACTGAGTCAAAGTGTTGTCCGTGGTCCTGAAACCTTCACAGTCACATCTCCTTTATCCCAATACGACTCACTAATAACATACATGTATCCATGTGTGTGTACTTCATAACTAGCAACTGCACAAAAACAGTCTGTGACCTTCTCAACACACTGTTTGGTTGAGCTGCTTCAGGATTCTTAATTATATAAAGATGTATTTATTTCTTAGCAGTGCTTGAGACAGTGGACACATATCACATAATGACTAAGACTGTTTTCTCTTTCTTCTATTTTAACTTAACACACATACATACACATATGCCCAGTGGATTAGGTTTGGGTTTTCAGAGCCCTGAGGGGATGGAAAGTGATACTGGTAAGAGAATGTTTGAACACCAGGAGGCGATAAATTGGTGGGAGTGGGAGTAGGAAACTGGTGTATCCAGTGTGTAAATGTGTGCATGTGCATGTGGGTGTGCATGTATATCTAAAAGTGTGACAGAGACCTATGCTAAGACCCCCAGCCTCCAAGCACCTCCATATGGCCAAGTCATATTGTGTTTTTTTCCTGTCATTCTGTTCTAGCCGTCACCATCAGGTGACCCAAATGGGGCAGCAGACCATGCAGTAATCTCTCACACAAACACACAAAAACGCAAACACACACAAATACACAGCCCATGGGGCGTTGACTGGGATGCAGGCCTAGAACATCCACATTTGCCAAAGCAGGACAGAACCGAGCCAACTAACGCCTTATGAACTGTGTGTGTCCTTGTTCGGTGCCAAACTACTTAAAAAGGTGGCGCTCAGATATCAACATGGACTGGTGGTGCCTGGATTCCATGGATCGCCTTCATTTATGTGATCTTATCCTTTGGCTTTATTTCAGCCTCAGGACATGGGGCTGGACATGGGCTAAAACCCACATATATGGGGAGGGGCATTCTTATGTCAGAGGCTTTCCATCTGTTATCAGCTGGTTCATTTCTGTTGGATTCATGGGCTAGAATCAGTGTCTTTAACCATGTCTTGGGCCTGGTGCCATCCAGTTCTTTATACCTGACACTGTTACTGGTGGTTACTGGTTCTTGTTCTGGGTGGTTTCTGTGGTCTTCTCTCAGATCTATTGACCACTGAGTGTTATATGTTGCATCCCATTCTCCCACACACTCTGCTACTATTTTTCACCGGCGAAGTCCAAGCTGGTGTGACTGAGCTTCTCTTGGTCTTTGGTCTTAAGGTGACATAAAACTTTTAGTTATATTTGTATTTTTCAGTTGGTAGAAAGCTGCTTTGGTAACTGCTTTGATATAGCTGGTGAAGTTGAGATCTAGTAACAGACCAAAGTTAGGAAACTCATATGTGGTTTTCAGAGGTGTTTGCTGATGCTTCTCTCACTCTTCTCTTTGTTGAAAAACAAGTCCCATTTTTGTCCATATTTAATTGAAGGAAATCTTGGTTGATCCAGTCATATATTTTCGCCAAAATCATCTATTTCACTGCAGTTGTCTGGTGAGAAACACACATTTATCTGTATTTCGCAACATTGATAATTAATGTGTGAGTTTTGTAGAATTTCACCCAAAGGGAACACATACAGATTGAACAGAAGGGAAAGGGACCAAGAACTTAACCTTGGGGTATTCCACAAGTCATAGTTACTTTTTCAGATTCATAACTGCCAATGCTGAGGAAATAACGCTGGCCTTTTAGGACTGTTCCAGATAGTCCAACCCAGTTCTCCAACCTGTGCAGTAGGATTCTGTTTTACACTGTAAAATGCAGCACTGAGCTTAACAAAACAAGTACTGATACTTGACCTCAGGCAGTATTGACCCTTATGCCCCACTTTAATAGATGCTGTGATGAGGTCAGAATCCTGATTGAATCTATCAAAATTACCACTTGAGTTCAAGTAGTTGAAGATGTTGAAGTCAATAAACCTTATTCCATGGGCATGTCAATGACAGCCATGTACTCAGGCTGAGAAAAATGGAAAAACAGGGAAACAAGGAAAAGTCTTTCTTCAAGATCTCAGACCCTGTTTTCCTTTGTAGAATATCCAAGGACCCTTTGTGGATGATAGTCCTTAGGTTTCATGGATGTGTTGAGAGAACAGTCGCTGATATCACTGTTAGCTCCTTGATATAGGTATCGGCCAGAGTTTAAATTTTCTGTCTTTGCCATTCTTACATCTTTGATTATATTTTATCCAGTCAAAACTGTATCTTCTTCATTTGATGGGGAATTAATGACGCTTCCTCAGGCCATGGAAAGGCAGCCATTTGGGGCTGTTTTAAAAATATAATTATTTGTTTGGCTTGTGGCAGAGCAATGGTTTTCTGGTTAACTTTATTGTTTGTGGTATGATAACCTCCTGTGGGTTCTTTCATTGAGACTCAGGATCATTCCTGATAGTTCAGGTATTGGAGTATGTGTTGGTGCTCTCTAATTTATTTTCTTGTTGGATTTTCCTCTGCGACACCATTAGACTGAGTCCTGACCAGGGGTTGATACTTTTCTTCTAGAATCAGTAGGAAAGTCTGATTTGGGAGCTTCCCCTCTTAATCCCATGTGGTTTGGACATATCCAGGGGACTGCGTCATCCAGTCCATGGGAGGCTCTACATCCAATGAGACCATGAATATGAGCATTTATGTCAGTCTGTTAGCCTTTATGGCTCTGCAGGTTTCACTATAGATGCAATAGAGTCAATGAATTGCTCACTCTGAGGAATGTGCATTGTTTTAATCTTTTTTTCATTGAGTTTCTCACAGTTCATCATCATTGTTGGATTGGGAGATATAATCCCACATTGTTTTTTTGTTTTCAGAGAAGAAAGGATACCGGCTAGTTCAGTAAAATCATCCATCAATCCATCAATTTTCTTCCGCTTATCCAGGTCTGGGTCACGTGGGCATCAGCCTGTGCAGAGAAGCCCAGACTTTCTTCTCCCCGGCCACATCTTCTAATTTCTCTGGTGGGATTCCAAGACATTCCCAGGCCAGCCAAGAGATATAATCTCTTCAGTGTTGTGGGTCTATACCAGTGTCTCCTCCCGGTTGTACATGCCTGGAACATCTCACCCCGGGAGGCGTCAAGGAGGCATCCTAACCAGATACCTGAACCACCTCAGCTGGCTTCTGTCGATGTGGAGAAGCAGCAGCTCTACTCTGAGCCTCTCCTGGATGGTTGAACTCCTCACCCTATCCCTAAGGGAGAAGCCAGCCACCCTACAGAGAAAGCCCATTTCCACCGCTTGTAACCGCAATCTTGTCCTTTCAGGCACTACCCACAGCTTGTGACCGTAGGTGAGGGTAGGAAGGTAGATCAACCTGTAAATCAAGAGCTTTGCCTTGTGGCTCAGCTCCTTCTTCACCACAACAGAGCAGTGCAGCATCTGTAATACTGCCGACGCTGAGCCGATCCATCTGTCGATTCCTCATTCCATCCTTCTCTCATTCCTGAACAAGACCCCGAGATACTTAAACTCCTCTACTTGAGGCAGAAACTCTTCTCCAACCCGAAACGGGCACTCCATTCTTTTCCCCTTTCTCAAATCATCACTTTACTGTGGTGGCGGGGTTTGAGTGCCTGAATGATCCTAGGAGCTATGTTGTCCCTGATACGGTCTCCCAAGGCAAACTGGTCCTAGGTGATGGGTCAGATGAAGAGCGATACCCAACCTTTATGGATGTTCAATCAAAGGACCGAGCTTCCCTCGCCCGGATCACGGTCACCGGGGCCCCACCCTGGAGCCAGGTCTTGGGGAGGTGCTCCTCAGTGAATGCCTGGTGGCTGGGTCTTAGCCCTTGGGACCCTCGGGGCCTGGCCAGACACAGCCTGGAAGAGTGGCATGGGTCCATCCTCCTGCAGGCCCACCACCAGCAAAAAAAGCCATACGGGACTGGTGCATTGTAGATTGGATGTCGGACAGGTACAGAGACCCTGGCGATCCAATTCTCTGCCTAAACTGATTACCATGACATGGTAGTAAAACCACTGTGTTACTAAAAATCCTCAAAAGTGACACTTGAATAAAAATACAAAATTTGTACTGGAAAAACTGTAACAGCCACTGTTCTCCCACTGAGTGTGAAAAAGTTATTTAATTGTGTGTGAGGTGTTCTGTCTTTACTAAATTAAAATATCCAGGAGTTTAAAAACAATTAAAGGTGCAAGAATGTGGATAGAATGTAACAAAGCAGGAGAAAGCTGCAAAACTGTTCACCATGTACGAAACCAGCAAGTGATTTGCTTTGCTAAAGATCCCCTGAAATTACAATTATATCATTAAACATAATAACTAGACATTGAATATATATAATCTGAGTAACATTTTCACACAAAACTTCAGCGATCCAATTAAAAAACTGTTAAAAGGTGGTTTCATTGAGCTTCCTCATGGAAACCTGCAGAATCTATCAATATGCAAATGGTTTTTTTTATTTCTTAAGTTAAACTGCTGGACAACAGATGTTCCCTGATCCTAAACACTTATATCCTAACGTTTCTGGACTGATGTACAATTGCAGATTGTCACTTGAAAGTCCAGAATGTAAAATTTAAAGTTGTTTAACTGCAGTAACTGAAACAGTAAATTGATAAATTTGTTTTTCTTTCGTGTATAATCACAGGAGAATAAGCACTTTGTGTAAATTACCTCAGAATAAGCTGTTTCTATTGAGAGAGGAAGCCTTTCCTGACATTCATGTGGTGGGGAGTTCTGCCAACAGTATCTTGTCTTTGTAATGTTTAACACTCTTTCAGTTTACTGATTGGCAATAACAACATTTTCTGTGAAATATTAATGTGAAATACGTTGGGATGGCCATGGCTCAGGAGGTAGAGCAGGTTGTCCAATAACCAAAGGATTGGTGGTTTGAATCCTGCTCTGTCCTAGTCATGTGCCGTTGTGTCCTTGGGCAAGACACTTCACCCACCTTGCCTCCAGTGTCACTCACACTGGTGTATGAATGCGTATAAATGTTTGGTGGTGGTCGGAGGGGCCGTTTGGCACGAATTGGCAGCCACGCTTCTGCCAGCCTGCCCCAGGGCAGCTGTGGCTAGACACATAGTTTACCACCACCATCGTGTGAATGTGAGAGCGAATCAGTAATGTAAAGCACTTTGGGTACCTTGAAAAACACTACAGAAATCTAATCCAGTATTGTTATTATTGTAAATATTTTTTAGTGTTTAAATTTTGATCTCAACTGAACTGACCCCAACCATGGTGCAACAAAACTGACATAATTTGCCAAAAACAAAATACTTAACAAAAAAATAAATAAATAAAAAAATAATGTCTGCAATTAAATCAGACTATTTGACCTTCTTTTCTTAGAACACTGGGTTGTATGGGCCACAAAACATTTCAGATAGCAAGCTCCTCCAGTGGCCTTAAACCTGTAAATATCTTATCCAACACAATGGTTGCATTTCAAAAAGATCAATTGACAGCATCCTTGCACTAAGCCTGGCTCTGTGAGGGCGCATGACAATTCCCCCATGACTAAATACCCTCTCCACTGGTGGCAGGAAAAGCGAGCACTCTCATGGCAACAACATAGAGCCTTGGGAAGACCTTTGCATGCATTTTCCAAAAATCCAGGCAGTCCATATTGTCTTCATCAACATCAGAGGACACCTCAATGTAGTGCATAAGGTCAGCCTTGAGAGATGAGCGATAGTCCACATTCCTCTTGTTGCTTTTCTTCTGGTAACCAGACAAAAAGCGTTGAGTTTTAGCAGGTGGCTCCTCCTCCTCCTTCTCCACAACTGCTGTCAGATATGGTGACTTTCCAAACCCCAGCCAAGACTAGGCCTGAAAAGGTTCAGGAAAAAAATTAATTAAAATAAAAATACATCATGGTTAGTTACAATAAATGGCATTGATATACAATACTGTACAAACAGTAGTAATTCAAATGAGTCAAAGATAAGTAAGCGTAAACATATTTTGGTGATGTTAATGCATATATTGATAAAGTTTCATGGAAATAGTGTGTATTTATAGCTACTTGTTATCATCTTCTTCACCTCATTCGTGACTTCATCTGGTGTGAGGACATCTTGCTCTAGCCAAAAGAAGCAGAACGATGGGTCTAGCAGTGCTGACATCATTTAGACCACATCTCCAAATGGAGGCTCTGCAGCACATTGAGCTGGGTTATACATTCTGACATTCACAAACATGCCCTGAAAACAGTGCTGGAGTGACTTCTGCAGTGCTTTCACTAAACTAACCAGCTGACGAGTCCTAGTCAGCATACTGATGAGGTGGCTGTTAAGTGACAGGATGGAAGGGAGAGCCGCACTGAGAGTCACCACTTTGTTCCCTTGTGTGAGGTCTGTTGCTTGAAAAAATGGGGCCAAAATTTCCACAAGCTCTTTCAGCAGACTCCAGTCTTTCACTGACAAGCAGAGGCCTTTATGTTCTTGAGCGTCCAGCAGGTTGTTGAGGCTTTGGGGATCCAAGTCAGTGACGGCCACAACAAGGCGGAGAGTAGAATTCCATCAAGTTGAAATAGCAGCAGGGATACAGTGATTGGCCCCATACTCTTCCTCAAAAGCCTCCTTCAGTCCACAAGTGGAATGGTGTAAAGTACAGAATTTTGTCACCTTTGTCAGTGCAGTGGTTAGAATTTTTTTTCGTTTAGGCCATCTCACACAACAAGCTGCAATGAATGTGTAAAGCACTGTAGCCGCTGTTTTCGGCAGCTTCTCTGGATGGAATCCACTTCCTCCCATAAGTTGTTGTTTTCCACATCATTGTCACCGTCTTCTGCATCTTCACTCTCAGCTGTTGCCAAGGGGAAACACACTGTGAAGCTTTTTTCATATTTGAGGCATTATCACAGACAATGTAATCTAATTTGTGTTTTATTCTGAAGTTGTCACATATCTCCTTAAATTTCTCAGTAATTCTTTCTCAGGTGTGTGACCCGGTGAATCGTTCCCAACTCAGGAGAACTGTCTGCAGTTTTGGGCTGTTTTTCTCTGTTTCGACAAAGTGGGCTGTGACCCCTAGAAAGCCATGCACACGCTCAGAGTAGTCAGTCCAGATATCCACAGTCACAGACACAGTGTCAGTTTTTTGTAGTTTGTATTTTATCTTGGACCCTTTGTCTGCTGCTAGCTTACTCACATGCCTGGTTATGGTGGCTTGACTTACTGGGCAGTATCTCTCATCTACCACTTATAGTGGTCAGGGTGGTCTCCATGAGTCAGAAGGGTTGAAAACATGACTTGAAACAGTTCTTTACCGTCACACTGCACGTTTAACGTTTGCAGGGAAGCACAGACATTCTTCACATGTCGCATAAGCACACTTTTGTCAGTCAGTCAGTCAGTCATCATCTGAACCCGCTTAATCCTCACTAGGATCGCGGGGGTCGCTTGGAGCCTATCCCAGCTACTTAAGGGCGAA
>JAPQRQ010036313.1:0-12611 GCA_037367365.1 Apogon talboti | reverse complement strand
ACACTCACCCTCACACACACACACAGACACACACACACACACACAGTCACACACACACGCACACACACACACACACACACACAGTCACACACACACACACAGTCACACACACACACACACACACACACACACACACACACATTTACAGTGTGTGTTGGACCTGGTACTCCCTCTTCCACTAACCCTCCAAACCTGTGATGTCACCTCGGAGGCACCACTGCAGCATTATGTCACATTTTAACCAACAGACCTTAAACCGTGGGAGCTTTACCTCTGCAGCAAACCACATCTGTGTCTTTAGTAGGCAGAGTGTTTCCAGGAGCCAGCAGGTCTCTGCACTTACAGTGTTTATCAGTGCAGTGGAGGACAAACGCAGACACAAGGTCAAATGATAGGATTTAGGTTTGAAATACAACACAGCTTTCCCACTGACCGTGTTTGGCTTCTATGTACTGTACAAGCTACTGCTGGAAGGGTGTCTAATAGAGTACACACACACACACACACACACACACACACATATATATATATAATTTTTTGGGCAGTAATGATAATTTCTTGCCTGCATTAACATACACTACTTTCCCCTGAGATTAATAAAGTATTCTGATTCTATGTATTTAAATCTCATTTGGATTTTTCCACTGTTTTCTGATATGGAAACTGAATGAACTGAAAAGAAATCACAGAACATTTCTACAGTACTAGTGTGAAAGATGACGTATGAGGAGTACAGAGACAGGAGGACAAAAACCCAACCCAGCTCCACAGCCTTTGGTGCAGTTTTTGTGTCTTCTGTCTTCATACCATTATGCACCATTTCTGTGTAACTCTGCGTTTGTCACTTTGACCTGCCCAGTGTGCTCTATTAACAACGTGCCCTTCCTTCCTCTGACCTATCTTTCACTGTTGACGGTGAACACCACGTTGTGATGCGACGTGACGGGCGGGTTCCACAGGCCCCGCCCACAGTGACCCGTATGAAAAATGCTCTGTATTTTCATTTTTGTCAACACACTGCTGCTGTGCTCCTGTGGACCCAACATGAGGCTTCTGAAGTCACCTGTCCGTGTGAAACAAACCACACCGACACGCCCACATCCACACCGGTGCACAGGCCTTTGTATTTAGAGAGGAGCTGCTGACATCTGATTTTCTGAATGGCTGCCTGATGCCTGGTCCGGTGTGTGAAATATATCAAACAGACTTGGAAATGACCAGAACATCCCTGTGGGTTAGCTTCAACTTCTGACCGCAGTTTTTCACTGTCAGCGCAGTTTCATTTTGCTTTCAGAAAAAATGTTTGGATGAAAAAAAAAAGAGAAAAAGAAAACAGTCTGGATCTCTTACGGCTGTCTGCAGGTATGAGTGTCTGTGGGTTAGGGTCAGTGGAACAGCTCTGTGGTTCCTCTACAGTATATTTGTGCTGTCTCTGTTGTCCATTTCTTCCTTTATCTTTCTTGGGATGATTTTGACCACATTAAACATCATAGAGGACATATTTTAGCGCTGGTTGAACAGAGTTGATGGAGCCGTGCTGGCTGCCTGAAGCTGGCGTTCTCCAGACCAGTTAACGCTGAAGCCAATTCCATCCGTGTGGCTGTGCTAAAGCCACGTCCAGGAGGGACTCTGCTTCTTCTTCTGCCTGCAGCTCCTCCTGGACCTCACCTGGAGGACTCCTGGGTTCGGAGCACGTGCATGGGCAGCCAGCAGCAGAGAGCAGAAGCCAGTTGGAGAAGACAAGTCATGCGTTCATCATGGGTGCAGGTGGTCTGGAGGACTGCTTAAGGTGGACTCCCCTCATTCATAACCCTGGTATGGTCTGCTCTAGATGCTGTGCTAGCTTGATTTTTGCCGTTACTGAGTCAGAATGAAGGAATTATCTTTCAGCAAATTCAAGTGTAAGTGTCCTGAGGAGGAAATGTCTGGTGTTTTTGTTGTTCTAGTCACAGACTTTGACAGGTATGGGGTTAAACAGTGTCATGTTCATCTATATTCATACGCAGTCTTTTGATTCAGACCAAGAGGAGACCGCTGCAGAAGGACGACGTCAACGTTTGGTCAACACTGACTTCAGCTGCTGAAGCTCCAACACTCCAATGGTTCAGCTGCATGTGGTCAGCCTCTGTACACCAGGAGGACCACACCTCCTCTTCTACGTGTCCTCTTTTCACGTCCAGACGGTTTTTATAAATGAGTGAAAATGTCCAGTTTTCATTTTTTTTCCACATGAAAAACTCTTTAAATGCGTATGTATCGGTGCAGGTGCAGTTTCCATGTCCGTCACTGTCACTGTTCGTTCAGTTGGAAAAGTTCCAGATGGAAGAGAAGACTTTGGTCTGTCCACTGATATATGGGACATTAGGACAGTGAAAGGCACTGGTCCACAGCAGCCTGTGGATGTGGGGACGGACGGACCTGTCCACAGACGCACTACAGCAGGGTGGGAAACATACGGCCCACGGACCAAAACCGGCCGCCAAAGGTTCAACCTGGTCCACAGTATGAATTTACAAAGTACAAAAATTATACTGAAGTGATTAAGAGTCAAAGGTGTCAAAGTGGTTTTAGTTCAGGTTCCACATTCAGACCCACTGTGGTCTACAGTAAAATAAAAGGATAATAACCTATAAATAAGGACAACAAATTTTCTTCTTGGTTTAATGTGAAAAAAAAAAAAGTTAAATCATATCACAACTATAAATGATGCAAAAAAACATTACGTTCTGAAAATATTTACATGAACAAACTATCCTTAAATCATTAAATGTGAATAACCTGAACACATATGAACACAGCAGCTTTTATGACACTTCTACAAATACAATAATACAATTATTCAAGCAGACTGTGTCACTGAACTGTTTCCTGTGGGTTTAAAGGTGCTTTGTACTGAATACTACAGTACTTACACAGCGTCTGATCAAGGATCTGGAGGCGGAGCCCAGTGTCCTCTGTTGTGGAAACCATAATGGTCACCCTAGTATAGACTGACTTACTTGCTACTGTAGCAATTTTAATGCTAACAGCAATTAATGACATAATGTTCCCTGGAAAAAACTCACAGGAGAACGTCTGTCCCCCAACACAGACACAGCGGACCTCTGTGGACACATGACAGGCAGAGGTTCAGGGAGTGTGGGACAGCACATTACCTTATAGTTCCGACAGGTGGGGTTGAAGGCGTTGGTGCCACAGGCGAACAGCGTCTCGTCATTGCGCGGCACCAGAACTTTGATGTAGTTGTAGCATTCGTCCTGTCAGGAGGAAACAGGAGGATGTTCAGTGGTAAATGGACTGCACTGATACGGCACTTTTCTGCACTGTAATGGTGCTGTACATGGCCTCGCATTCACACACACACACACACACACACACACACACACACACACACACACACACCAGTGGGCGGCTGCTGCCAGGCTCCACTGGGAGACATTTAGGGTTCAGTGTCTTGCCCAAGGACACTTCGACATGTGGACAGTCAGAGGCAGGATTCGAACCACCGACCTGCTGTACCAACTGAGCCACAGCCGCCCATGTAACCGTAGACCAAGAACCAGGTGTACTGGCTTTAAACCATGCAGTTGAGAAAACAGTGTGTTTTAGCGTCTAACGTCTGATTTTGTTACAGTTATTGTAATCGTTGGCTTTTACTGTCGCTCTGCTGAGAACAGTCCACGCAGGAGTCCACGTCCTGGTGCTGAGGAGCTCCCTGTACACCGCCAACTATCACTAAACATGTGCAAAAACGGAAATGGACGAAAAAGGAAAAGGACAAGGCACGGAAAGACAACGAGGACAGAGGTAAGACAGAAAAGCAGGAGGCAGAGAGACAAGCACAGGTCTGGGGACGAAGTACTCACGCTGTTTTTCCCTCTCACGGTGCACTTCTCCACGTCCTTGGTCTTCCACGTCAGTTTCTGAAAGACACGCAGACAGGCCAACTGTCAGCTGTTTGCACCAGCCCAGCTTTGGCGGCTCCTGTCCTTCCAGCGCTGCTAAAACACAGCTGTGATGTGGCCTGGGACGAAAAGCACGAGCAGAGCGGAGGGAGGACCTACCAGGAGGGACTGGTGCTGCAGTGGACACGTCAGGCATGTGGACTGTACCTGAGGGTTTACTTTCCTACGTTCGACTTGTGCTCCCTGTATTTTAAACACAAATGTCTGTAGTTTATGACCTTTTCATTCCCTATTATTTCGTATCATGTCTTTACAACATCAACACTGGACTGTGAAGAAGTTGAATCAGTACTTTTACTGTTTATACACAACTATGGAGGACATGGTGTGGACTTCCACCACCTGTCACTCAGTGATGGATTTCAGTCTGTCATGTGACTGTGATTTTATGAAAACACACAAGGGAATCAACATTTGGTTTTGACAACCGCTGCTTCTCGTAGCTGATACTGATACCAAACACCAACTGTCCCATCCTTCAGATTCTTTTATTCTTATTTCCAGTCAGTGGTAAAAGTCAGTTAATAGTCAAATAAAGGCTTCTACAGAACAAACGCTTATGTCTGCTGTGAACGGACACCAGACCCAGGGTCTATGTCCACGTCCACACTGTGGTGGCGGTCACACATTCAGCTCCGTTCACATGTGGCTCTATAATGGGTCCTATGGAGAGGCTCAACGGGGACAACGTCCATAACACTGGGGTTGTGGTTGTCATTTTTGTAGAGGTGAAAGTGGGCGTGGCTAGAGATGTCCACACCCACTGTGGTGATGATTGACCACTGTTCTGGGGCATTCAGCTACGTTCAGCTTTTTTTACATAAGTGTTTTAGAAGGTCCCTCTTCTTCTTCTACTGTCAGACCAAAACGGACAAAACAACCGCTGGATCGTCTCTGCGTCTCTGCGTCTCGCAGCCGGAGCACAGACTAAGTCCTTTGGTCCATGTATTTGGTTTGGATCGAATGCAGACTTTATGCGTCCCAGAGTCCGTTTGGAAACAGACCTGTTCTAGGTGGTTTCGGTCCACTTGTTTGGTTGGAGTCACAGTTCTCATGTTTGTATTCACATCTAAAAACAGTCCAGACTTTGAAAACGAACTCTGGTCCGTTTTAAATGAACCAAACGAATACACCGTAAGTGACTGAAAACCCTTCGACTTACAAACAATGGACTGATCCAGACCTCTTCTTCTTCTTCTCGGTTTTTATGGCGGTTGGCATGGCAACAACGTGCACTGTGTACGGTGAGATGTGCAAAATCTAAGCAATTTAGATTTGTTATTATGGGCTGTATTTATCGGTGAAACCTTTAATTATCGGAATTATCTGAATGACGTCATTTTTTTCAATATCGGACCGATAATTATCAGCGCCGATAGTTATTGTGCGTCCCTACAAAAAAACCATAGGAGAGAGAAATAATTAGCCCCAATTAACCTGCTGGACAAAGGCCCTGTGTCGTTCTGTGCACACGGACACTTTCACTACCAGCACTAGCGCCCAGTGAGCGGGTATAGAAAAAGATCCATCAACTTGTTAACAAGCTCTGCCAGTTGAAGGTTTAATGCACTGCCCGACGGCTCATGGTCGCTGCCAACTCTGTCAGATAATTTACTGACCCGGGTTTTTCCCTACAGCTCATCAGTGGAGCTGAGGGATGCCATACAATCCAGTTTCAGATGCAGATACTGACATTATGGTTTTCATTCAGTGTGGCGTCCACATATGTGAGGGGTTTGATGTCTCTGTCAGCAGAGGGGGCAAAAGTCTACACAGTATTTAATGCAGGTACAGATAATAGGCTGTGACAAAAATAGATATACTGATTCAACATATTTGCTGGAGAGGTTCTTGACTGAAAAAGCACAGGCTCTGGAACATACTAAAATATAAAAATCACAAGTACAACACTGAGGAACAGTAAAGGTGATCATTATCCATATATGAGACAGTTCAGTCTGTGCATTTGACCCAAACTAACACACACATAGTACCAAGCATTAGCATTTAGCATTAGCACATAGCATAAATTAGGAGAAGTGAGCTGCCCTTTAAGGCACTCCAGGACCAACTCCAGATCTCCATAAGTACCTTAGTCAAGGCCCCTGACAAAAGAATTAAACTACATGTACCTGTTTTTAATAGTGGGAATGGAGCGAAAACATAACCTCAACTTAAAGAAGAAAGAAAAGAATAGGAAGGAAAAACTCAGAGGGGAAAAAAGGCAAGAATCACAGCGCCACAATTTACATTTTAGAGGTCTGTAGTCCCTTCATTGATTACTTATTTATACCTGTTAAAAGCCCATTACAGTCAAAGTATAAAGCGTTTTGGGGTCATTAAAAGTCAGCGCTGATCTTATTCAGACCCATTCCTCAAATGTGAAAACATGACTGAATGACCACCTGGGTTTCTGACATGGGATGACAACATTTATTCGACATCATTACTAACAGGACACCAAGAGCAGGCTGTGACGGTGTAGAGTTGAATTTGAGACAATAAGCTGATAAAGTATTTTTGTGTCTTTGAGTTCGGAGAGCGCTGGGGTGTTTATTCACTGTATCTGAAGATATAACTGCAAATAAACAGAATAATGGAATGTTACAGCTGTACACAACATGACCAAGTAGGTGCATGTAATGAGACAAGAAATCTGCCCCAGTATTAACCCCTGAGGGACTCCACAAAGAAGTGAGGATGCTGCTCAGTGAGTGAGTATTATGAACAGTCAGAGGTAATGTGTCTTTAGTGTCTTTGCTTAATTAGAACCAGAGTTGGTAATAAACATACTAATAAAATAAAATAGATATAATATAAAATATCATATACGTATTTAAAAAGGGGATGAAGCTCCAAATGTATTGTGTTCATTACAGAGATTATTGAAGTGAAATAACCTGGTGAGCAGTGTAAGTCAGCCCTCTGCCTCCAGCTCTGCTCTGCTCTGGAACGTCTCCACTGTAAATTTGTGAAGATCTGACATGAGTCAGTAGGAATCAGCTTTACGGTAATAGGTCCTGCCTCGTTCAACTCCATTTGGTTTACTAATAATTACTTATGGCCATCCAGGCCTGGGGGTATCAGTGGAGAGGAGAAGGAGTGCAGGGGGTGTCCAAAATGGGCATGAGTGAAGGTATGGATGTGTGATGAAGAGGACATGGGGATGTGAGCCAGTCACACTGCCGACCAGGCTCAGATGGACAACAGCAGATGCAGAGGAGGACTGGGACCAGGACGGATGGGGACAGCCTTCGGCCGTTTCTGTAGCAGGTCCGAGGCTCTGGAGCTCCGCCCCAACGTGTCACATGTGCACAGTCCATTGGACATGTGAATCGCTTTAATACAAGTGTGTGACTTTTAATTTGTTTATGTTCCGGTTGTATTTTTAGAGACCATTTGTCTTATTCTTGTGTATCTGTTTGATCAGTTTTAGTCCATCTTATCCTTTATATCCATATATTTTTGATTACCTTCATTTTCTCTTGTATTTTTACCTATATCTGGTTACAGCAGTGTGCTATAGAAATAAACCTGACCTTGACCTTTTCACAATGGAAGCAGAGATGGGATGTAACCAAGCACAACCAACTCAGAACGTGACAACTTTTTACTTTTTCTAGCTACGTTTAAGTATTGGTAATTTATAACCCTTACATTTTCAAACCAGGCTCTTTCGTTTCAGTGCATTTAGCTTCCATCACCACATGCCTTGTTAATGTTGATGTTTATTTTTATTGAACCGGGGACATAAAAATGATGAAACTGCAGTATTAAAGCGCCATGTGACTTTCATCTCCAGTTTTTCTTCTAATGAGTCAAACCCCAGTGATCTCCTAATTATCACTAACTCATTAGTCTGTCCCTGCTTACACACATAAATCACTTCCCTCATGGTGAACAGTACTCCGTCACAGGCAGTCTGTTTGTTTACCTTGCAAACTGAAATGTCACTCGGGCCTTTTCAGGAATTTTGTCGCGAAATGCATTGTGGGAATGGGAATTCCACGCAGCTGCAGCAGCAACAGACGATAAAACCATGTCCACGACCAGGTCAGAAGAGACGGAGGGACTCAGAGGGAGTCCATTATGTTCTAATGGGGGGTGAGGTCAACACTCAGACGGCAGATTCATGGATTCATTTTCAGAACGTCGTTGTGTAGACTTATCACAGACGGACAGACGGACTAACGGACCAGTGATAATTAGGATTTCACTGGGGTTTGACACATTTGAAGAAAAACCAGTGATGAAAGTCATACGCTGCTTTAACAGTCAGGTAAGTGACGTAAAAAGAAAATGATAAATAAGACCCAACAAAGATAGAAAAAAGGAAAACTTAAAACGGACCGATGTAAAGGACGCAACAGGCTGAGAAATAAATGCATGGAATGTACAAAAAACAAGGTGATGTTTGATGGAAACAGTTCATCTTCATTATTTTCAGTGGACATTTGAGCTGACGTTGGAATGGTTTAATAATCACATTATGTTCATATGATGTAAAGGCCTGTTTTAGACTTTTATACTTGGAGCACATTTCAGAGCCTAAAAACAAAAGTGGACTCAGTACTTCTACTTTAACCACACACTATTGTTCCTCCTGTCATTTCTTTGACTAAAGGAACCCATGGTGGCAGGATCGGCTTTCAAAAACCCCAGATGTGTCGTATCCAAACAGACAATAATATCAGAGTTTCCAGAAAGGCTTTGTGTTGCTCACACATCCCAACTCTGTGCCACATTCAACTCTTAAATCAACACTTTACATCTCCTTGACGTGGAGTGCTGGCCTTATCAGAATGAATATCAGTGTTTGAGACTAATCTAAATACAAGCAAACAAAAGTCCAGGCCTGCCAACATTTGTACTTAAGCGCAATCGTGTTTGACAAATGAGATTCTGATCGGAGGGAGCGTGGCACTTCAGCAGCCGCCAGAGGCCCGCTCCACTTCTGTTGGATGCATGTCTGTGTGAGATTACTGAGCACTTGAACGATAACACAGGAAAGAAAGTAATCACATCCAAAACTTACTAGAGAGTTTTTTTTTGGTGAAACAGAAGCTGTGGTCCAGAGAATAAAGACATGAACATAAGTGTGTCCTACAGTGTGGAGCCTCACATTAAACAGCTGTGAAGAACAGGTTAAAGGTTTCCAGGCTGATGCATCACTGCTGGCATGAAAACACCAAAGATGGAACTTTGCACATACTACCTTTAATGACACCGAACCACGAGCCTTTACTGGCTGCGTAAAAGAAAAAGTATTGACTAGAGACGCACTGCCAATTCTGATTTGGAACCGTCTGACCTGACAATTCTGAATTTCTTTCTGTCTAAAATATATAATTGAGAGCGTAGATAGCTTTTTGAATAAAGCATGTCCATGACATTAAAATGGACTTTTCCATTTTCTACCATCTTGCACCAGGATGTCACTCAAAGATTCATGTCTAAATAATGGGTTTGTGGTTTCGTTACAGAGATTTATGTACAAATAAAAACCCCAGTCCAAGTTGAAGTGCAGTGTATCCCAGAGTGGGGGGTGCTTGTCTGCGTGACATCTGTGTGGAATCCTGTGGGTCAAAAGGTCCAACGTCACGGACATGAAAATAAGTCAACGGGGGTGGTTGGCACTGAAGATCACAACAACAGACTGTGCCAATAGTTTACATGAATGAATCTGCAGATCTATGAATAAACACTACAGCTTTGGAACATGGAATACATGGCAATGATCTGCACTGAGGTTTTGGACAACGTAAAGAAATTAAAGAGTCACACTGTTGTACAAGGCTGGCTCCTTCACTGGCCTTTGAAAAACCGCTGGAAAATGCCCCTTTTTAATTGGTTTACTTACCAAGGACATTGTACATTGATTCACATTGCTGTAAATGCACCAGCGTTAGCCTAACAGCTGTTTTCATCTGGATCCTGCAGGTTTCTAGACCTGCATGACCAGGGGGCTGATAGACCCGGACGTCTTGTTTTAATCCAGAAAGGGACCCGGCACGTCAGGAAGGGAACACAGTGACTGATAAGACCTGAGCAGAATAAGAGCCTGCATCATCACTTCTGTTTGTCCACATCAGATCCAAACCCCAGAGGGTACACACCGAAACATGGTCAGCGGTGGTTGGAAAACTGTTCAAAATGTTGGATGAGTGTGGACGCAAGTGTGTGCGTGTGTGTGGGTGTGTGTGTGTGTGTGGGGGGGGTATGTTTGTGAAGGAGTGGGATGAGATTCTTTTATGGCCTTTGGTTGAATTAGCAGAGATAGTCACTCTCATTAGCCTTTTCTACAGGTGACTGCTACGTCACCATCACAGCAGGAGCAGACACACACACACACACACACACACACCCACCCACCCACACAGACACAGACACAGACACAGACACACACACCCACACCCACACACACACCCACACAGACACACACACACACACACACAGACACACACACACCCACCCACCCACACAGACACACACACACACACACACACACACACACACACACGGGCCTCAGGGGTGCGTGTACATCACCTGCAGAGTCAGAACAGACATAAAATGACATTACCGACTGAAGCCCAGTGTGTTTGTTCCAGGTAACAGGGTCGACAGGTGAAGGAGGGACTTGGACGGATGTTTGTCTGATCTAACAGACACCAATTGTCACGTTACAGCTGCTGCACACCTGTCAGGTAGACCGACAGACAGGGTGTGTGTGTGTGTGTGTGTGTGGTTGACAGGTGGTGGGACACACCTCTGACACACCTGTCCCATTAAACCCTTAAATCCACTCCTTCTTCTTCTCCTCCTCCTCCTCCTCCTTCTCCTTCTTCTCCTCCTTCTTCTTCTCCTCCTCCTCCTTCTCCTTCTCCTCTTTCTTCTCCTTCTCCTCCTCCTCCTTCTTCTTCTTCTCCTCCTCCTCCTTCTCCTCCTCCTCCTTTTTCTCCTCCTCCTCCTCCTTCTCCTTCTCCTCCTGCTTCTTCTCCTCCTCCTTATGTTTTCATCAGTTTCCTGTCATCTGTGGTTTAATATTTGAAATCTGCAACAGTCACTAATTGAACATATTCTATTCCATTTCTCTTGACTGGAAAAATTAAGAAATGATCAAAGTAAATGATGCTCAAAGGCAGAGAAAGAAAGAAAATATAAGGAAAAGACACCTCGAGAAAAAAAAGTGTCTAACAAAACAAAAAAGCTGAAATGATTTACGGTATATTAAAAGGATGAAAGGACTCATCTAAAAGGAACAAGGAAAGTTTCAAAATAACAGGATGGAAGGACTGAAAGAGAGAAAGAAGGAAGGAAGGATAAGAGAGAGGAAGGATGGAAGGAAAGAAAGAGAGAAGGAAAGAAGGATAGGAGGGAGGAAGGATGGATGGCAGGAAAGAAAGAGAGAAGGAAGGAAGGATAGGAGAGAGGAAGGATGGATGGAAGAAAAGAAAGAGAGAAGGAAGGAAGGATAGGAGGGAGGGTGGAAGGATGGAAGGAAAGAAAGAGAGAAGGAAGGAAGGATAGGAGAGAGGAGGGATGGATGGAAGGAAAGAAAGAGAGACGGAATGATAGGAGGGAGGAAGGATGGATGGATGAACAGGGCTGCTGGGCCCTGGTCTGGGATGTGGGGCTGTTTCCATGTCTGTTTACCATCAGTCAGTATTCAGTATTTATCAGGTGGGTTTGGAGGAACCTGTAAACTACCAGGAGGAACCATCATCCATGTGAACATGATCAACAACACTCGCATGTTCACTGACATGAACTGAATCTGCTGATGACATCCACATATCACATCATCTATATACACACAATACACTATAATACACACAATACACAATAATATAAAGGATGGTAGGTTATAGGAGGGCTGGTTCATCCCTGATGCTATGTTCTGGTGGTTGTGTTCAGTGTTCTGGTGGTTGTGTTCAGTGTTCTGGTGGTGGTTCTGTTCAGTGTTCTGGTGGTTCTGTTCAGTGTTCTGCAGACGTACCGACCACTCCGGGTGCAACAGGACATCTGTCAGCTCCAGAACCAGAGTGTACGGGGGTTGGTAGTACGGTTCCTTCAATGGATCGGGAAGCAGCTTTGGACTCGTCGGTTCAATGATCATCTATGATTCAACACACACACACACACACACCTTTATTTTCCTTCTCAGACTACATGAACCTGATTCTCTGTTTGTACGTGTTCAACTGGACTGATGTAAAGTCTGAAAAGTCCAAACAGGAAGATGGAATAAACCCACCACACTGAATGACCACCGACATTCAACAGTGACTGGAGGGAAAACCCAACGCAGGTCCTGCACAGGGCGCTTTTTAGAAAACAAATAGGGAGTAGGGATGTCAAATATGGCATAAGTGATTATTTGACATAAAATCATGATAATCCGTTCCATTCAACATTTGGGTAAAGTTACAACAAATATGGTTTATTTGCATATTTACTTGGGCATCATTGTTGATGTAAACCTTCTTTAAAAATGTGATCTGAGTGACATCATAGACGTTAAAGTACATTAGCTGTTCTAAAACTAGTTCAATGTCCCTGTATGACAGGTTGTTCTATTGGATCAATCCCAGTTGAATGTGTGAGGTTGTCAGGTTCTGTTCTATTGAATCAATCCCAGTTGAATGT
>JAPQRQ010036312.1:0-12620 GCA_037367365.1 Apogon talboti | reverse complement strand
CAGTGTTAGCTGTGTAGGTCTGGGTGTGTGGGTTTGTTAGGGTGGGTGTGTCTGGGTGAGCGGGTGTGTGGGTTAGGGTCTAGGTCTGTTTATCTGTGATTTGTGTCTCGGGGTGTGTGGGTCTGCATGCGTGGGTCACTGGTACAACTTAACCCAGGCACTTTGACATAGATCACCCCAGCCCCATCATTTTGAAAAACTAACATGATCCTGCAGTTTAGAGCTAGCATCATGCTAACTGTATAGACTCATTGTGTAGCCTATTAAAGCACTGAAACATGTGTGAAATGTTTTCAAACTTGTCTATAATTGTTCAGACACAATAATCAAAAAACCTTGGTCATTGAAATTTTACTTTGAAAGGCCAAAAACTGCTTTTTAAGCTATACTCATGGCCAAAAGATTTGGGAATGACACAAATGGATTGTTTGCTTAAATATAATTTATTTGTCACTAAATTTGTCTGAAATTCATGTATATATTGCTCCTAACTGTTCTTCACTGTACCCCAGAAACATTGGGGGGGGCAGGCAACATTGGCAGCAAATTTTGCAAAAACAAAACTTGTCATTCCCAAAGTTTTTGGCCATGAGTGTAAAATGTGCTTACCACTCATAACTTATGTCTCCCTTCTTAATACGATTAATAAAATGGATGGCTCTTCAAATATATGTTGTCATATGACCAATTTCTTCTATGGTTTTCCAGAAACAAGGGGCGGCACTACAGTACTTCCCTGCCCTGGCAAAAATCACCCCACTCTCCCCTACAGGAGTCTGTAAAGCATTACAGTTCTGAGACAGTAATATTGTAAGGCAATGAAATTATTTTTAAATAACAGTAACAAGTAATCTGTCATGTATTACATGTTTGAAAGTAACTTGCACAACACTGGTCAGTATCAGGTGTGAACACAAAGTTTCAAAGTCAGATGAAAACTGGCCTTGTGAATCATATCATTCCATAGAAGAGAGCTTTTACCAATTTTTGTTATTTGGTGTAAAAGTATAAATTCTCCTCATTACTTTATACTTTCATCATGTTACTACAGTCTGCGCCACAATATTAGCCCATTATGCCACAAAAAAATGGAGTTGATTTCTGTTTGAGATCATAAAGTGTCATAAAAACAGTGGATTGAAACGTCTATGAAGTCGCCCACTGGTTTATGGGATGCTGTTTTGAAGCCTTGAATTTGGCAGTTTGGTAGTTTGGCTGCCACCATACTGTTTTTATGAAAACAAACAAAAATTAATAATCCAGAAAATCCCCAAATATAACCACCTATTTGCTTTTCCAAGCCACTTTTCCCAGACTGTGATGGAAAACATTCTGGTCAAGGAAAGATGAAAAGGAGACTTCATATGGAGTTTGTGTGGACGCCAGCTGTGATGTTCTTAAAAAGAGTCTACAAAAATGCATTATGGATACCTCATACCACATGTGTTTGTACCTTGTTGTTTAATGTGGGATGTAAACATGGAAAACACATTAAAAATATGACTTCATTAGCAATGTTGGAACGGAAATAAACCTAATTAAACCCTTAGGCTACACTACCTGTCATGTGAGTCCTGAATCAGATTGGATTAATATAGTGAAACATACATTATGACTACAATAGAGCTGTGTGTGTCAGGGAGTGTGTGTGTGTGTGTGTGTGTGTGTGTGTGTGTGTGTGTGTGTCTTTTATTCAATAAACAGAAGCTCTTACTTCTTGACTCAGCAGCCAAGCTATCTGTCAATCAAATCCTTCATAGAAAAAAACACTCTTAGTTTCAGCTCTCACTCAAAATAGTACTTCCTTTCATTATACATAACTTTAAGGCTTTATATAATTGAAACAGATAAGCTCTGACAACATTCATCCCTACTCATTCTTTTATCATGAGCAGGGAAATTAGCTGTTGTGTCTAAAATGGTGTTCTGCACCAGACTACAGATGTGTTTAATTCTGTCTATTTAATGTTTCAGGTGTGAGGTTCATGCTTTAGTATTTAGTATGCTTTAGTTCATGCGTCAGATTGGTAAAAAATTTATTCAACAGCTTAAGGGTACATGCCGCAGTGGTGTGCAGGTAATTATTAGTTACAGACTGCACTTATAAAGGCTTTTATAGGAATATTATGTGGCTGCCGTAAAATGGACATAGTTGAGTGTGACCTTGGGCAAGGAGCAGGTTCAGTAATTGCAAATACATAATTTCTTACACCACATCCATAAAATATGTTGGTTACGATCTAGTTAAGGCTAAAACATGGTTATCATAGAATATATAAAACACTGGAAAAAATCTTTTAGCACTAAATAATCATGTACGTGTCAGGCCTAATTGAGCTGCTGTAAGGTTGGTTTGTGTGTGTGCATGTGAAGTTTCTATAGGAAATCAAATGTTTAGATTAGACAAAGGAATGTTGTTTAATGCATACGAGGACTTTGAGCTGTGTGGACTAGTCGGGGAACAAGGCTACTTTGGCTTCATATTTACTAATGTATATAAAGGACAGACAATGACCAAATCTCTGAGATCTTTGTGTATGCATGCAGCAGACGGTCTCCCAGATCTGACTTAATAACTGCATCAATGGATGATTAAGAAAGTATCAGTGTCCTTTATTCAGTATCAGCAGAAATCAACCTATCAGCTGCAAACTGCAAACACTTAAAATTACAGTATGTGTATTTGCATGGCAGTCTGATCCAGACAAAAGTAGCTGTAGACAGACACGAACTGAGTGGGCGAAAGAAACCGTGCAAAGGTTTTTTTTATAGACTCAGCGTTGCGGATCAGTCAGTCAACACATCACACTTAAATGTTGATACAACAACTTTGATCATTGTGTTTGTTGGTGTTGGCTGTCGTGCATGACATACAGTGGAGCATCAACAGTGAAGAGATTTCAAACTGTGTTACATAAGCTGGTAATACTGTTGCGTACTGTTGGTGCCTAGTCTGTATGTATAAATTGTGACAAATGTCCTGTGTAGTTTAAGTCAGGCCTGAATAATGACCTATAAACAAGGGTCTACACCAGCATTTGAGCCAAAAGTAAAATAAATAACTGATTTTTCATATCAATAAAGATAGAATTAGTCTGTAATTGATGTCTCAGAGAGCAGGGACAGTGTGACGGTGTGTTCTTTTTAGATTTTGCAGCACTCACATGGAGAAAAATATATACTATTACTCAGATATAAAAACAAAACAGCTATATAAAAGGCCTTCCAGTCGGACTCCCTAATTGCTGGGTAAATTGCAGTGACCTAATTTTCCCACATGAATAATAAAGTGAGTTAACCTTTAACAACTTTTTTTTTGCAAAGACAGGATAGAATTGTTTTTCTATAAGTAATTCACGTGATGTTTAAGTTATGTGTCATTTGAGGGGGATTAATACTGTATATCATGTAAAATAAAAATATATAATACTGGTTTCAGACACATTTGTCATTGTTTGCTAAGCTAGCTAACATTATCTAATGTCTTACCTTAGAATTAATAAATATATGAGTTTTTTATTGATACTTACTAAAGCTAAATTAAGAAAGTAGCTCTAAATGCATTTAACAGTCCTTTCTGTCTGTTTCTCTGATATTTAAGAGCTATTATTCCAGAAATCTGATATTATTTATATATATCTATTATCTGAGTGATCCTTACTATAATGTCATAAAACAATGTAGAAATTCCTTCTCAAGTTCTCACCCATCCTCAAGCTGAAATAAGTGCAACAGGCTATATTATTTTTAGAGTCGTGTATATAGTTAGATACTTCAGATTTAACTAAGAACAGGTTCAGTGCACAAAAAAGTGAATAATCTGTCAAAATGTGAACATGTCTGACTGGCCAAAACAGTTGGAGTTTTTGTTTCTCTCAAATGTCAAAATGGGTGACATATGACCTGAACATCAAGTTTTATCACAAAGTTTTATGAGTTTGTGTTAAAATCCAATGAACACAATTGTTTTGCAGTTGGCAACAAAAACATAAAAATTCTTGGTAATAAAATGGCAAAAATGAAAGAGAAAGTAATGAGTCTCTTGATGTTAAAGAAAGTAAAGATTCCAGTTTCTGACTTTTTATTCTCCACACCGACATGTACTAATCAGTCAGAACTGACGTCCAGAAATGGGAGTTGATTCACACAGCGAAGAATGATGTCAAACATATAATTTCTGTCAAATTTATCCTTGAGGCTGAGGCCTGCTGATATAAAAAGAAAAGAAACCTGACAACAAGCAACAATCTTATGTTCTGCAGGAGATTAATATGGTATTTAGACTAAATCACTGAGCTTTAAGTGCATTGAAATGAATAATGAAAGCCACATGTCCCAATCTCCAAGCGGAAATATGAGGTGTAGTGGAAATGCACCTCCCTCAAATGGATCCTCGTCTCACACTGCATCCGACTCAGTCATTTCCACCACAATACCACATAATAAGCAGTGTTTCATCACCTTCTCTCACAGTAAACTCAGGCTTGCAAACATCTCATAACTTTTGGCTCCTGCTTTAGGATAAATAAAATCAAAACAGTTTATCTCTCCCATAATGACTCTCGACATTCGTCAACAAAGTCTTTGACAAAGATACATTCCTACAGAGGAATGAAAATGGCGATCATATAATTTCAAGAGGAATGTTGAGTGTCGACATGTTACTATGCTCCAAAAAATGCTCCTTTGATTCATTTTCTTAAGTCAAAATGAAAAAAGCCTGAAGACTGAATAGAATTTGATTTGATCCGTGAGTGTATAGAAGTGTTTTTTGATTGTTGTAAATATATAGTTATAAATGAAGTCAGCGGGGGTTTTTTTTTTGGTGTTTTTCATCATATCTTCAAAGTTGTTATGTTATTATTGTCTTTTTCTGTTTTTCCCCTATAAATAACTGGTGTAAAACCTCAAAATATACTCTCCTTTGTCTATGAAACATATCAAAGTGTTAATTGCCTATTTCTTAATGAAATAACGGTTTATTCAGTCAACACATATGATACAGTAGAAAAATAAGTGCGGACAGTATTGACAAAAACAAATCTATATATTAAATAATGACTGAAAAGCCTGCTGATTCTCACTAATTTAAGCTAAAAAGAACAAAATAAGACTACAACAAAATAATTAACCCTCAAAATGTGCAAATTTTACCTGTGAAAACTAAACACAAGTTAATATAAGTCCTATTAATATATATACATGTTTTTTTGTTTTGTTTTTTTATCTTTTTGTCCAGTAAATTTAGTTAATATTTATGAAACATATACATTCTAATGTTTTATAAACATTTCATTCAGATCAAATTGTAAAGTTGCAGAAAATCATCAGTATTTTCAAGTCAATTCTTTATTGTCATTGTATAAAAAAAACGAGATAGTGAATCAAACATCTTTCAAGCTGCAAATAAAAGTGTCATCCTTAATCTTTCTTAGAGATATGAGGTTTTCATTGGTGAGGAACAAAACAAAATAACTACAAAGAAACTTAAACTATAACAAATACAAATATAGTGAAGAAAAATGACAATATAACACAATAATAGAAGTATAAAGTGGAAATACTAAAGCAAAATACAAGTAGAGCTACAGTAGTTTATTTCATTGCACTGTCCACATTTCACTGTTTATTATTCACACTTTCTAGTAAGTTTAACTATTTTAAGGAACGGTTATTCATCATTCTGTGTGTGATTCAACCCTCGGTTTAATTGCATTTGATGTCTTGTTTCCAAAACACCTCCATCTGCCTCTGTATAGGAAATAAAGTTGTTAGATTGAGACATCACTCAAGCCCAAAGGCCCACAAATTGCTATTTTAATTCTATTAAGTTCATTTTGGGATGTTACACAATTACACACACTCGCTGCATGTGCATTGACTCAACATGTCCTGATAACACTACACATCTGACTCCGCTGCAGGCGAACTGCAGAAAACAGCTTTGACAGACAAGTCTGTTCACATAAGTAACAAACCAATCATCATTCACAACAGTGTCATTTATACAAGTACAAACTGTTTTTACTGCAGCAAACAAACCAAAACACTCCACTTTAGACGCTCCTACTACTAATGAGGTTACAGTTCATAGGTTTAATGGACCGTCTTTTTTCCCATGATGCCTCTAAATCCATCCGTTAAATAGCCCAACATGGGCTCTCTACAAAAGTAGATTAGTCCTTTTTCCAAAATACTGTATTTAAGGGGGGGGGGGAACAGTAGTAATAGGTTTTAGTGGTTGAAATGATAAAATACACAAAGACAGACAGAACAAAATACATAAAGAAAAGGGATATGGAGTCATAAGATTCAACTCTGAAGAGAGAAAATCTGTATTTCTGATCCTAAAACTTATGAAAAATTGTGATTTTCGGGCCTCCTACTGTTGAATCTGTTGAAAAAAAAGGGTTAACCCATTTAGACCCACTTTTGTGGCAGTTCCTAAATTAATATTTCTCTGTATTTAACCTTCCTTAAGTGATTTATCATTAATTTATTATATTATCCTCTGTATTTTGTGCAAAATCAGGTATTTTCTTATATTTCATTTTCTGATCATGTAGATTGTCATACAAAGTTCAGATGAATTGATAGAATTATTGGATTAACAGGTATTAAACAGTTACATTAGTAGTTACTTTTGGTCACCGATGAATATTTGCGTCTTTATTGGTTAATCTAAAGTCCGAAAGCTAAACTAATTTTTTTCCACACATAAAACATGTTGACATGATACATACAAAAAAACAGTAGTGGCAGGCGGCATAAATTTTTTTTTTTTTTAAACAAAAACCTAAAGAGAAGGGAAATCAAAGAAATGCCATTACAATATTAGTGAAATCTGATGAGAGAAAGTTGAAAAAGTCATAGGATTCAACTCAGGTTGAACTCCAGAGAAAATCTGGATTTCTGACCCTAAAGCAGGTGAAAAAATATCATTTTCAGACCTCCTGTTGTTTCATTTACGACTTAAATTGACCGTTCATGTCCCATGCTGTTCCTACTCTGCTCTGTTCAACAAAGGTTTCATCTGAAGCCCCACAGGGGAAACATCGATCTTTTTCCACTCTAGTTTTGTTTTCACACATAAAGTACTTAAATTTTAGAATACATAGAACAAAAAAGAAGTTTTTGTAGTTGAAATGATAAAAATACAGAGCAAATCACATAAACAAAAGGAAACTCAAGGAAATATCATCACAATATTAGTGAAATCTGGTCAGAGGAAGTTGATACAGTAATCATAAGATTCAAGTCACCCCGAACTCAAGAAAAATATGGGTGTTTGAGCCTAAAAACTGAAAAACTATTATTTTCAGAGCTCCTGCTGTTACTTTCATAGGTTAAATTCACCATCCATGTTTCATGCTGTTCCTACTCTGCTCTGTTGAAAAAAGGTTTAATGTGAAGCCCCACAGAGGAAACATCAGTCTTTTTCCATTCTACTTTGGTTTAAAGTATTATAATTTTATAATAGATGGAACAAAAAAGCAGTCCCAGGTGGTAGAAATTATCAAAATACAGAACAAAACACCTAAATGGAAGGAAAATAAAGGGAATTTCATTACAAAATAGCCAAGTAATGATTTCAAGTCAGCCTGAACTCAAGACAAAATCCAGTATTTGATCCTAAAACATGTGAAAAAGTATAGTTTTCAGAGCTGTTGCTGTTACTTTTATAGGTTAAATCCATGTTTCATGCTGCTCCTGCTCCAAACCCACACAGTGTATTTCCCAAAATATCCACTGTTTTAAATCACTTTACAAATGTATGGTCTGGTCACAGTACAGGGAGGGAGGGGCTTATTGTTAATTATTGGGCCATCACATCCTTGGCTCTTTCTTACCTTTGTTGGTATGTGCTTGTCGTTGTTCACCATGTTGGTATGTGTCAGTTCCATTACCACTGTTAGTATGTACTTATTGTTGAATTATATTGTATTATAAGTTGCAGACTATCAATTAGATAGTTACTGAGTGTAACAAACATCGTTTTCCTAATCTGTTTACTACTCTGTTATTAGGACTCCAAGCAGATTTAATTTTATCATTAAGGAAGCAAAAGCAATGTGTTCTGTTGTATAAATGAGAGGTGGGAGTGGGATTCTATAAGTTTTTCCTCCTCCCCACTCCTTTTCGAGCAATACATATTGAATTATTTTGTTATTACTAATGTACATGGCAATTGCTATATTGTATTGATCACCTTTATTACCTCCGCCAAGGAGGTTATGTAATCACGAGGGTTTGTTTATCTGTTTGTTTGTTTGTCTGTCTGTTTGTTTGCCACATAACACAAAAAGTTAGTTAAACATTGAAATGAAATTTTCAGGAAATGTCCGAAATGGGACAAGGAACAAGTGATTAAATTTTGGAGGTGATCCAGGATTGTTTTATAGCATTTTCCGTTGAATAACCTCTCAGCTGGAATGTCTGTTTCTGCACATGGCATTTGACACCATGTCAACGTGGCCCTATTGTTTATCTGTTGCTAGGTAACCCACTTCAAGGGTATTGTTTATCTGCTCCTAGGTAACTCACTTCAAGGGTATTATATGTTACAGCAGCACGGTGGGGAACTGAGCTGCCATGGCAGAGGTCTGTGCTCTCCGAGTGCTTTTGTAGTTTCTTAATTTATTTGTTCTGCTATTAGTTCCTTGTACATAAAATAGTTCATTTTTTCTTCTGCTCGAACCAAACAAATAAACAAACAAACAAAACTAACGTCTTCCACACTTTTACTTCAGAATCCAATGACCAAAACAGAAATGACGGGTTTTAACGGTGATAGAAATGATAAAATACACAAGGACAATCGCTGAGATTGCATCGTAACAACAGTGAACCCTAATGAGACAACAGGGGGAAGTAATCAAAAGCTTCAACTAAGGCTGAACTACAGACAGAACATGGGTGTTTGATCCTAAAATGAGAGAAAGTGTGTCATTTCACAGCTCACACACTGGTGAAAGTGACAAATCCTGTTCCATTCTATTCCTGCTCCCCTTAAAGCTCACACTTCTGTTTGTTTCCACAGATTAAGTGCTTTTATGTCTTAATTAATGAACCAAAAAAGTAGAGGCAGGCTGTAGAAACCATGAAATATACAAAGACAGATGGAACAAAACAGGAAAATCAAGGAATTTTCATCACAACAGTGAGGAGAAAAAGTTGAAGAAGTAATCAGATTAAACTCAGGCAGAACCGAACACATAAAAACTTCACACTTGATCCTAAAAAAGGTGAAAAACGATCATTTTCAGAGCTCATGCTGTTACTTTTACAGCTTAAACTGATTATCCAACTCCCCTCTGTTGTGTTTTTCATATAAAAACCCCACAGAGGATATCAGTCATTTTCTGAACTTGGCATCATGGATGATGTTTTGGAGGAAAATTTAAGGCTTCCTTATAAGAAAGTGTGAAAACTAGAGACAAAAATGTAAATAAAGAATTAGAAGGAGAATTTGTGGAGAAAAAAAGTAGCAACATGTTAAAAAGAGCTGGGTGTGAGTATAAAATACACATATATAGATGGAATTAAACAGGTAATGGAAAGAAAAATCAAAGAAAATTAACATTACAGTAAGTGTGTGTGTGTGTAATTAGAAAAATATGAAAATGTACAGCATCTGTTGACCCCAAAAAGTACATTTTACATAAGTATAGAGCGCTGAGAATGCCATCAGCTCATGGTTTCCTGTTTTCCTGACTTTTACATTATATGAGAAAGACATTTGCGATAGAATTATAATTCTATATCACTTTGGAAATGTATTAAATCTCTTTAAGCATGCGGATATACAGTATATCTATACATTTTCCAACCTAGACAGAGATTGATAATAACTCCGGCAACTTGGGACTTTGGTTTTCTCTGGTACTGTCCATCTTAAGGAAATGACTCCCCCAAAATACCAGTGATTGTTATTTCTTTGACAGAAAGGAAATGATGAGAGAAAATGAACCAAGAGAGGGGCGACATCTGTCAAAAGTGAATTTCAGCAGCAATAGTTTAATCAAACCAGGCAGGATGGATGCAGGTTTCCAGTTATGGTCATAAAAGGGACTAAACAAAATAAGTGGAGGGAACATTAATGTCCTTTGAGGATATTTCATTCAAGTATGACATCCCAAGAAAGCATTTCTTCAAATACTTACAAGTAAGAATTTTGATTTCCTCAGTGCAAAACCACTCAATGACTATAGTAGCAAGAACTTCTGTGGAGGAATAATTAACAAAGAAATGTTATAATAACGGACTAATATCAGTATTTTATAACTGAAACCTCAACTTCTAAACTTGAGCTAGCTTAACCCTTTAACCTCTGAGACATTATGTCAATGAAAAGTGCTTCTGCGGACTGTCGTCTGTTTCAGTGTCATAAAAGCTGCTGTGAGTGTGTGCATGTGTTCCTTTTCTTCTGTGGGTTTGGTTTACTGTGTGTTTTAGGGTAAAAACAGGGTGGAATAACAGGAAAAGACAAAGAGAGGAATTGAAGTTTTACAGGTTTGGACTAAATACTGTCACGAAACACAGAGTTTATTTTTTGACATATAATACTGTCATGAAAGGACAGTTTCATTTTGATGTGTAATTCAGTAATGAAATTGACAGAGTATATAAACTGAACTTCGTCCCGCTCCTTTTCGAATACGTTTTATTTTCTTTTTTTATATGGATTTTTCTTGTTTTTAAATTTTGATATTCGAAATAAACAATCAATCAATCAATCAATCAATCAAATAAGGCACTCAGAATGTACATCAATAAGAGATTCAGGACATCAACTGTAACACACTAAACAACAGCAAGTATTTATAGTTTTTGCCCAGTAGGTTTTATTTTTAGGCTCTGTCCTGGGTCGGCCCCAAGGTCTCCTTCCGGATGGACATGCCCGAAACATCTCCCCACTGAGGCATCCTCACTAGATGCCTGAACCATCTCAACCGGCTCCTCTGGATGTGGAGGAGCAGCTCGGCTCTGCTCTGAGTCCCTCCCTCCTCACTCTATCTCTAAGGCTGAGCCCGGCCACCCTGGGGAGGAAGCTCATTTCAGCTGCTTGTACTCGCGACCTCATTCTTTCGGTCATTACCCTAAGCTCATGACCATAAGTCGACCGTTGACGTAGATCGGCCGGTAAATCGAAAGCTTCACCTTTCGCCTTAGCTCCCTCTTTACCACAATGGACCGGTTTAGCGTCCGCATTACTGCAGATGCCGCCCCGACCCGCCTGTCAATCTCCTGCTCCATCCTACCCTCATTCGTGAACAAGTTCCCGAGATTCTTAAACTCCTCCACCTGAGGTAGGACTTCCTCGATGCTGATCTTCATCCCAGCTGCTTCACACTTGGCTGCAAATCAACAAAACATGTGGACTGGATGGGTAAAGTCCCCTGATCCCTCCAGCACCGCAGCAAGGGTAAAGAGCTGGTCCACGGTTCCACACCCGGGACGAAAACCGCATTGCTCCTTCTTAATCTGAGGTTTAACTATGAACTGTTTTCTCTTCTGCAGTTTGTTGATTTACGACGTGACAGTTTATTGACTGACGTGGTAATGAAGCGATGGTTAAACGCAGAGGATACCAAGTGTAAAAACAGGAACAGGATTAACGTTCTCCACCAGAACAAACCAGTGTTTACATGTTATCGTGTTCCTTGAGGTGAGAGTTAAGGAGCTGACTGTTGTGAAAGACTTTCACTCTGTGTGCTTTGCCTTTGTAGTAAAGAATCCAGCAGATCCATGCCTCTGGGGCAGCAACTTTACAAAACCTACTCCTGCAGGTGTCTGGAGTTTGGGCATCTACTGTTAGTTCTACTTAAAGACGAATTCCAGCTGTGATTTTGTCTGCTCTTGTCTCAGCTGCTTTTTTGAGTTAATTCCCTTACTTATGCTTAATTGTTCTGTTTTTACTGAATTACCTTCTATTGGTTTTACCACCACTGTTTTCCCACTAAGTCTTTCAGGTTTTTTTTATGTTTTGTCATCTACTTAATTCATTTTCTTATCATTAGTTTGTTGTGTTTTCTCAGCTCTGTTGTAAATTAGACAGTGAAATACTCTATATGGACAAAAGTATTAGGACATGTTCAATTCAGGTGTTTCTTTTCTAACAGGGTTTTGGGATATAAAATAATATGACAAATGTCATAATATAGTTTTATATTGTGATAAATATCATTGCATTGGTTAGTTTGGTTTAAGTTGTTATATTTGCTTCCAAAATGCCTCAGCAATGGTCTTAATTTGATTTCTCTCAACATGGATTTTGGTTTTTTGTTTTTTTAAATTGATAACTCTTGTTGTACTAAGTTTCTCAAATATTTTTCGTGCTCTGACTGTAAATAATAATTTTCTACTACAACTAACCATCTACTTCCTTCACGTCTCACTTAGGAAGAAAAATCTCCCATTAAACTTTAAAGAAATATTGATGTTTATATTTCAAATCATCATGAACAGGACATCTTACAGCTGTAGTCATGATGTGTCCCAATACTTTTGTCCATATAGTTTCTAAACATCAATATGTACATATACATCCAGAACGCTGCTGCTCGGGTCCTGACTAGAACCAGGAAGTACGACCACATTAGTCCTGTGCTTAGGTCTCT